>VYZP01004623.1:0-101378 GCA_013400635.1 Hypocryptadius cinnamomeus | reverse complement strand
AAGAATAAATAATATAGAAAAAAAAAAAAAAAGAAGGTGAAAAAGCGGGATTTTGACACGCTTTGGAGGGAGGCGGCAGCCAGCGGTTGGTTCCCCCACCCCCTCCGCGGGCAACTTCGGGGCGCTCCAGCCGCCGCCGGCCTTGCGCGAGGAGCAGCGGGGTGCCCGTGCCCGGAGCCGGCTGCCAGCGCCGGCCGTCCTGCGGCACTGCCGCCTCATGGCAAGACTTGATTTCAAAGAAAAAAAAAAAAAATCCCTTTCCGAAGCAGCTATTGCAATGACTTTCTTGGAAACCTTCCACTCCCTCGGTTTCCCCCCCCCGCCCGAGATTTTGTACCATGCTTGCTGCGAGGGGATTTGGGCCGAATACATCACTTGAGGGGGGGAAGTGGTACCCTGGGTGCACACCCAGATGGGCGAACAGGGACGAGCGCTGCTTTCCCGAGGGGACAACCCCCTCCGACCGCGGGGAGAGCATCACCCTTGCAACCCGCCCAGCAGCTCTGGCTGCTGCCTTTTGTCCGGTAGCTGGAGCGGGGTGGGGGACACACACACGCGCACCACAGCACGACGTAGGAAAATCCGTAGCAGGTGATGAGAAGTGCCGCGCTGGCTGGGGAGGGGCGAGCGTGTCTCCCCTTGCCCTGCCGTAATGCACATCAGATGTTTCATCAGACCCCGCCGGCCCCTGCGGTCCTGCCGCCCCCTCCCATGCAGCCCCCGAGCCCCCGGCAGTGCCGGGGCGCGCTGCGCCGTGCCGGGGGCGGGGGTCCCGCCGGGGGGGCGCAGCTAGGAATGTCTCCAGCTGCTGCTGCCGCCCGCTTCCTCACAGCTGTCAAAATGCACTTGAGGAAATCCACTCACACCTCCCCGAGCAAGGGTCTCCTCGGCGGGACGTGACACCGCGCCGCAGGACCATGGCTCCACGGCTACGCACCAGCAGGCACGTCCTGACACCCCCTGGCAGCCCCCAGGCAGCCCCGGCCTCCCCTGGGTTTGTCTCAAGGCCCACGGGGTTTGTGTGCCGGGGCTGAGCCGTGCGAAGTTTTATTTTAATGTTTTATCCTTGCGGAGGGTTTGACATCGCTACGTCTCTTTTTTAAGGTTGAAATTCTTAACGGCGGTGCCAAGCTCGTGTGGAAATTCCCTTTTATCAACATGCTGCTGCCTTCGGAACTGCAACTTGCAGCTTTCCTCTAAGGAGCTGGCTGTGCCAGTGAGGATGTCTGCAAAGCCCCTGTGCCCCTGGGATGGGCTCTGCCCTTTCTGACAGCAGGGCTATTAAAGGAATAGCTTTTTCTTCTTCATTTGTACCTCACCCGGAGTGCCTGGCCCTTCTTTTGTCCTTGTTCTCTTACTATTTATACTGCTGAAGAGTTTTGCTATTTAATTTGCCTTTACTAGGTCTAACTTAGCTTGAGCACTCACAGACTGGGGGCTGAATGAGTTGAAATCGGGCAGGAGAATTTAAGGGACGGCAGTTTTTCTCTGTTGTAGGAGATAACAGCCAATGCACTGCTTCTAACCAGTGAGTTTGTATTATATCTATATAAAATATTTTTTTTTCTTGGTGCCTGGCAAATGATGCTTTCTCATAATGCTGTTTCCCTGCTGCTTTCAGTCTGATGTCCTCCTGCAGCCATTCCTCATCGATCTTTCTGCCTCTTTTTAAAGTTAGAATTTTTGGACGTGTTTTACCCTTTGGACTTTTGAATTCTGTGCAGTCTCCATCCTCCAGACCCCATGTTCCTCCCTCTGCTTGATTCCTCTAGTCAGGTCTCCTTATTTCTCAGAGCCTGTCCTTCGAGCCCCGTAGCCCTGGCTGCCCTAGTGGGCTGCTCCTCCTTTTCAGCCCACATTGTATTAATCGCTGCAATCAAGGTTATTTTAACATCTTTTCCTTACCAAAACCGTGCCTAAAATAGCCCCTCCTCGTGTCACTTTGGAGAAGAAATCTGCCGGCTGTCAGCACGTTGAGCATTTCCCATCTCCTGCTCAGCAGAGCTGGGCAGCGGGTGGCACTCAGAGCTGCGGGATTTCCCTGCTCTTCTCTCTCTCCAGGTCACTCCTCAGGGTGCTCCTGGGATTAGAGGACCTGGTGCCATGCAGCCCTTCCTTGGGGAGTCAGGGAGCTGTGGCTGCACTTTGGAGTGAGTGCTGTGAGGGATCCACAGGTCATGCTCCAGCAAATCTGGCGTCTCTCGGAGCGTGGCGTAACTCGCTCCCTGGCAGCACAATCGACTGCCTTGCGATTTTATAGAATAGTTACCAATTCCAGGGATTTAGGGGCTGGTTTCCAGGGCACTTGGGATGCCTGAATCCCAAGGGCACTGCAGCTTTGCTCCAGCACTGGGAGCTTGTGTGGACACAGGAGCCTGACTGCAGCATGGTGTCCTGCTGCGAGGCGTTTGAGGACATATTTGAGCAGTAACACTTGGAGAGGATCATAACTCCTTCCAGAAGTTCTGAACACCTGTTGGGCTTTCAGGAATATACTCTGAGCTGCCTTTAGTTAACATACACAGGCTTTTCTTTTTAAGAGTGTTTCATAACTCAATTCAGGCTTCATATGACCAAGCAGTGGCACGAGCGTTTTGCAACTGCCTTGAAATGGGAAGCATTTAATTGTTTGGCGTCTTCAGGGAGATGAGCTGCCCTCATGACTATTAAGAGGGCTGTGTCCCTGCAAGGCCGTTGCAGGCAGGTGAAGGCTGAGGAATGCTGTGCAAGAGGCTCCAGCGCACAGGGAGAGAGCAAGCACACCCAGTTGTGAAGGACAGAGAGGCTTGATGACTTCAAAAGGGAAGAGGATGCTGTGGGGAAGGTGTGCCAAGGTCTGCATTCTGGGCTTTCTATCTGTGACTAAACACATTTCACACTAGAGTTAGAGTGAGCTGTGCTGTGCAGCCCCAGCAGCACAGTGGGATTTCATCAGACTCGAGAAAATAAGCAAGACAGGGGAATTTAGTGTTGCCTCTTCTCCTGGGTAATTTTCCCACCTCGAGGCTTAGTGCAAGGTGCTGACTTGCAAATGACACATCATTACGAGGCCAGCCCAGAGCTGCAAAGCCCTGCTGGGAACGTGGTCAGGAGATCGGGGGAAGCTGCCTCTTGGACTTGGTTCCTCCTGGTGTGGGACCTGCTCTGGGAACATGTTGATTTAATTCCCACAAGCTGGTTCTCGGATGGTGCGAATAAAGCTGCTGACAGTGACTGAAATGGGATTCGACACTGGAGAACCTGTTAGGCTCAGTAAATGTAGGTCTGTTGGGAGGCTTCAAAGGGTTGTATTTTAAGCCACTTTTCCCCTCTCATCATCGATTTTGAACTTCTGGTAGCTAGGTTTTATGAGGAACGAGCAGAAGTTGACAATAAAGTCACAGAAAATTAAATGTACGAAAAGCCAAAGCTAATTATATTAAAAATTACACAGACATTCTCTTCCTGATTTCTTGTGTAAAAATCATGTATTTGAGGAATGTTCTCAATGAGTTATGGACAGGTTTAAAGCTGATGTGGCTTCTTTGATAAAATATGAACTATTGGAAAGATTTGTAAGAGCCAGAAATGCTGCCGAATATTTCAGTATTTAGAGTGGCAGGAAACCACTCTGAGATATTTTTAAAACAGGTATTTACTCAAGTAATTGGTTACTTTTAATGTGGAATAAGAAAACCTGGTGCAGCTCTATTGGACTTGACATAAAAGGCAGGTATGTAATTTGTGAGCAAAACAGGGTGGAATGTACACATTGTACCTGGGGAGGTATTTCAAGAAAGACAACTCCTTGAGACAAAAAGCCAAAACAACTGACACGCCGGGTTACATGCCAGAATTGCTTATTCCTCAGTTAATCAGCTGTGTAATGAGTGTCCAGAAACAATCCCTTCTGCCCAGGTAGTTTAAGTTTCAAACTTCGTCAGCTTTGTGGCCATCATAAAACGGATTACATGGAAGTTGGACGAAAAACACATGTTTCTGAGAACATTTTGGTTCAAATAATAATAATAATAAAAAAAATGTGGCAATGCCTGTGCCAACAATTTACTACAGAATATCTGAACCAGATGCTGTTAAACTGTAATTCCAAACAATTTGCCAGAATTATATATTTACTTTATTCTTAAAGTCAAACTGAAGATATGCATGTTTTCTATTACTGGTGGATATAAACAAAAATGTGATGCGATTACAACTCATATAAGGCAGATAATGCCCAACAGTCAGGATTTCTGGGACTACTGCACGAGCTAAAGAAAAACTGGAAGTTCTGTTGGTAATTATGTGTGACAGAGTCATCAAAATGGGGCTGTTCAGACTGAGACATATCAGACTGCAGTCTGCTTAGTCACCACAGAAGAGCTTTGGCCACACATCATCCATTTCTCCCTTTTTCTCACAGTAGTACATTTTTTTTTTTCTGCCTTGAGAGAACAGGTAAGAGATCTGCAAGATGTGGGGAGTTACATTCTTAGCTAAAACAATCCATGGAAGGGTCTCCTGTTAGGAGATACTTGTAGGCCATCTCCAACTTGCCAGTTTCTATGCAGATGAGCTGCCGAGTGATGGCTGAAATGACAGACCCTGACGTCAGAATCAGCATCTTGCATGGACAGAGTGAGTTTTAGCTGGAGTTTTTATGACATTGCATGTCATTCAGGTTATGGAGGCTTCTAGCTGGCACTCCCACAAGCTGAAACAATCTTTACCTTCTGTCAAGAGGCTCTCAGAAAACCTCAAATAATTTCCTCGAGTGAAGTGGCTACCTCAGGCAGCTGCAGCCTGACACAGAGCAGTGCTGAACGTCCTGTAACACCCCTATTCCCAGGCTGGCTCCAAATCAGCAGGGAGAAAAATCCATCAGGAAAAAAAAAAGAGAGTTTCAAGAAGCAGCTTTGATTTAGAGAATTGTTCAGCAAAGTCACCAAAACCGAATCCCCTTGAGGGCTGTAAAGGAAAGAAGGATCTGCAAAAGATTTGCAGTGGAGTCTCTGGTTTCATGCAGACCACGGCCTGCTGGGACACGGCTCTGGCTCCCAACCCAGGGCTGCAGTGTGGGATCCAGCTTGGAGAAGCATGAAAACTCCTCACAGCTCTTCTGCAGAAACCCTGTTTGGTTTTGGGAGAGAAGAGAGCAAAAAAGTGTTTTCTGGGTCCCCCACCTGAAGACCCCATGGCACATAAAGCATTCTCTTTGTTTTATGTGATCCAAGGTTAACATGGGCTCAGTTATGGGCAGCATCAAATCCAGAGGTGAGCTGGGCTCCGTGTGCAACACAGGATGGTTTTGAGTTTTTGAACCCACCAAATCCTGAAGCAGTATCTGCAGGAGAAGAGAGAATTACTGCTGTGACATTAATGCCAAAGCCCAATGCAAATAATTTGATCCAGTGTCCCAGGTGACATATTTATCAGACACACCCAGCTTTTGTGTGTTTGTGATGCAGTTACATGAGGCAGAAGTTAAAGATAGCCAAGATTTGCTAGTCCCTTCTCCTTTGAAGTAGCAGATCCTTCCAGTGTTCTGGTTCCTCCATTCCTCCTCCTCCTCCTCACCTTGTGAAGGAACCACAAGTAAAATTTGCAGTCAAAGCGGACATTGACAACGGTTTTTTTTTGCTCCGGGGAAAAAAACCAACCTATCTTGGCATTCCTGGCCTTCCAACTCACACTGAGCCTACCAGCTTGTGGCCAGACCAAAAGCAAAACGCTCCAGCCCATCGTGGTAGGACTATCAGAAAGCCAGGTCAGGTAACGGGACTGTAATTCCATGGGGCTCGCCAAGAGGGAAACGTGCCAATGTAATTAGAGTGGTAATTATAGCACCCGAGTCACCACCCACAGACTGCACAGAGCAGCGATTCCACAATCAGAGTCCAAACAATACAGTGCTCTGGAGCTGCTCTGGCTGCTCTCAGCTGGGCTGACCTGGGATCCACAGTGCATCTGCTGCTCCTGGGAATGGCCGTGCAGAGGCCAACAGCTGGTGAAGAAATTAAGGCTCAGTTTTTGGTTTTATGTTGAACCCAAGAAATTCAGTGCAATCCTGCAGGGCTGGGAAGAGCCCTGAGAGAGAAAATCATCTCTGCAGTCTGATCTTGGGCTCTCACTGGCCTTCCATAAGCACATTTCACTTTTTATGTGTAGATGGTCTTCCCACTGCTTTGGGACTTCTCAGTTGGATCAGACAATAATTAACCCATAGGTCCAGGTGTTCCTATGGCCTGGTAGGACATCTCTTTTCACTCCTGTGGGATCTGGGCAGATGCTCAGACACACAGCACAGCCTGTTGACCATGTTGCCTTAGAGGTATTGCATCCGTGACCTACATGACACAATTTATAGGTTTTTATTCTTCCTGTGGAATAATGGGTAGTGTGAGTTGAAATTCACATTAAAAAAAACCCAAGCTTTAAAGTAAATAGTTAATTGTAAGTTGAAGCTAAAAGGATTCTCCAAATCTCAGCAGTTATGAGCCAGGCTTAGAAAAACCAGGGGTCAGTGTAGGGAGCAGAATCACAGAGCTATGGTCCTGCTCCAGCTACCAACACTGGAACAGGCAACTTTTAAAATACAAATGAAGGTCCTGCTGCTGTCATGGAACTTACTGGGGCCACTTGGATGCGGGAACTGCCTGAACCCCTCTTTCTGCAGGGCTAACACTGGCATCTGTTTTCAAATTAACGTAGTGTTTGTCCACCACAATGTAACTTGCAGTAACTTTGCCACCACGATGTGCCTCTCGCCTGCATCATCCCTATCTGTGTTTATTGAACGTATTTTTACGATGAATAAGATTTGCTTGTGGTGGAAGCCTTTTATTTTGTGGGGCTGTGGGGATGGGAGCCCTGTCCTGGTGTTTGTACCTTGCCCTGTGCTGGCTCTGGGGAAGTTGTGTCCACAAATGTTCCCTCCTGCTTCCAGCAGGATCCCACGCCAAGGAAAACACATTCCTTGAAGAGATAGGTAATTGCTTGAGACTTTGTCTAATGTTAGAGCAAGACCAAAAGAGCACTTGAACCAGTTTAGTATTCATAATAATACGTGGTTCAGAGCTGACTAAAAGGCTATAATTCTTTTGAGGGGTTCCTCTGACATCATAAACCACCAGAGCTCAGCCAGTCAGCAGAAAGCAAAGATTGGATTATAGCTGGGCTCATCAGCATGGCACCGTACATGGCAGTTTCTCATGTCTGCCAAGGGGTTATTTCAGGAGGTTTTTTCCTCCTCATTCCAAATTACTTTATAACCCAAAATGGAAGAATTGCTGGATGCTGTTTTCTGTGTGAAAAACCCTCAGAGATAATACTTGCTGTCTTTTCTGTCTTGGTGTAATCAGATTTTAATCTGGAAATGTGTCCAGGAGTGCAATTCAATCCCTTCACCCCCTTAATAAGCTGTGGTGCTGCACTACAGCTCTAACAGTAAATCTGGCTGGTGCATGAATGGCCCCTCATGAAATTGTTCTCCCATCTCCCCAAGAGTTTTGCCCATCCATGTACCAATCCTGGGCCCCATATTTACTGAAATACAATGTAAGCACAATAATATAATGTAAATACATACATAATATAGCATAATATAATGTAAACATAATGTATATGAAATATATTCTGGATATGAGTTTGGTGGGTCTTTTCCTGGGGCTATTTCAGCTACACCCATTTTCATAGTTAGTTGTGAGTTCTGTGTGCCAAGCATGCCTTGATTTTCGGTTGATGTCATATTGCATTCAGAAGTAGCTGGGGACCATTTCAAAATAGAGATCTGTTTATATAAATATTTATATGTAATTTTCTGATAGCCTCGGGAAACCAAGTCAGTGACTGAGGAAATAAATAGGCATGGAAAAAATCATAAGGGTATTGTTTATGAATATAGACAGATGATAATAACAAGCAGAACGAATTCATTGGAGAGGGAGAGCTGGCATGATGGATGCTAGCTTTAACACCATGTACTAAACTTTCTGTACATCTTGTTTCAGAATTCCTATTTCATGAAAACCCACAGGAATAAATTAGTGTGTGGGTGAGAGGTTTGGACAGAGCCGACTTGAGGGTGGAATGTGCAGAACAAGACCACAGACAGGGTGTCCATGGCCTTCTGCTGCCTCCTGGGACTCTGTCATTTGCAGTCTCTGTGTTTAGCCAAGTCTCTCTTCTGATAACTGGTGGAAGAGGTAAAAGCTGCCTCTGCTTTTGTGTCTTCTGTCCCCAGCAGCTTTGCTGGGTGCCCTGAGAGCTCTGAGGTTCCTCTGTGTCTGTGATGTCCCCAGCAGGAAGGCTGGGATGGCTCTCCCCAGTGGGCTGTGACACACCAGGCATTTCATCCAAGTGGAAAACAGGCTGGGATGTGGAGCAGCCCCTGCTCCAAGGGGTCAGAGCAGCCTGGAGGGGGACAGAGCTCCCCGTGGTGAGTGGATGGTGACATGGCTCCGTGTCGACATGTGTCACCCTTGGGTGATGGAGAATGAGCACAGCAGCCTCAACTCTGCCCCAATCTTTTGGGAAAACTGCAGGGCACAGACTTGAGCCCAGCACAAGCTGCACTGAGGCCAGCCTCAGCTTGAATGGCACCGAGCTTGGGTTGCCAGGAGGGTTTTCAATAATAACAGCAGCTGTCCCAACCAGTGGCACAGTAACACCCATTTATATGATTTATGGGAACACTGTATGTAATGATTCCAGCATATACAAGCAGGACTGAACTCCTTTTTAGCCTCCTGAATAGAGGCAGTTGTGTAATACCCACAGGAGCTCAGTACTTGTAGGAGTATCCGGCACTGCCTGTGGCTGGAGGAGCTGTTTACATCCATCATTTCAGCTGACCCCATTAGGAGCTTTTGCAAGCAGCAGAAGAAATTTCCCTGCTGTTGGACCTAGGAGAGCAGGTAGCCTGCTATCTTCCTGAGGTTTCCACGTCCTCCTGCCTGCTTCTGTGGCATGGCCAGTCAGGGGGATGCAGTTTGTGTTTGGGTCTGGATTATCAGTGAGCATAGAGCTGGTATTGTCTTGGCTGGCCCATCGTTGTGGGCAGACTGGCTGACTACAGTGGCTTGAGTCCTGAGATCATACCAGCAATTCTTCTTCCACAGCCAGACTCCCGTTATAGGCTGCTGGAACACACTGGGGTATTTCCAAATTCCTTTTTTTTGCATCTGTCTAGGAGGGTTATGGAGTTCCCTCAGCGTTTGCCTCTCCTTCAATGAACATCTCTGGCGGGCTCAGTGCACTAAGCAGGACCAAATCTTTGGGTTTGTATTTGCTAAAATATAGGCTGTTCAATTTCCTCACTGCTGGGTAGGATTTGTTAGGTATGGAAACCTCGGGGTACCCCTTTCAGAGCCCTCCTGACACAGGGAACCCTCAGGGACGTGTGGATACACATCTGTGTCCATACACATTCCTCCCCGTGTGCCTGGAAAGCAGAGCTCAGCACAGATGTCCTCAGCTGGCTAAAGAGCACTGAGGAGAGGTTCAAAGTGGCCTTGTGACAGTGATTCACAAGAACAAGTCAGGGTAATATTCTGCAGTCTTCTATGAATTCCAGCTAAAAAAAAAAAAAGTAAGTTGATTGTGTTCTGTGCAGTGAAAAAAAAATGTTTCTCACAACCCATTTCCACCTTATTTAAAGAGAGTATTTTGTAGTGATTTACATTTTGGGGTTAGGTGTATTATGTTGGGCAAAGTTTGATAATAGGTGCTGGTGTTATTGAGCTGACCTTGATGGATCATCACCCCAGAGCAGCCGTAAAGACCTAAAAGAAGAGAGCAGGATATGGGCTGGTGATCTAAGATCAGCTTGGTTGTGAAGTACCTTGAATTCAGATACATGAGAAAGGATTGTTTTAGGCAATTTTGATTGAATGGGGTTTTTTTCAGTCAAAAGTCTCTATTAATTGGCTGACATAATAGTTCTGTGCCTCTTCTGTGAAGTTTTGAACAAACCTGCACGATTTTTTGGCACCTACAAACAGCTCCTACGCCAAAATGTGTCTCCTGAAATAATCAGATGATTAAATCTCCTGCCAGGAGGATATGATTTCTCTCAAATTGATGCCTAGTCCTTGCAAATTTCATCTCTTGTCTCATTAAAATGATTTGGAGCCTATTATTCTCCTACCAAAAGTTCAGCCTGTGTTTTAAGGACAGAAACAACATAACCTAAGTGAGGATGTTTTCATTTCTCAAATCTCGGGTTAGACTGTGTGTCATTCTCTGACGTATCTCTTGAACATTTATGGCTTTGAATGACGTTCAGCAGAGCAGATTATCATTGTTTTACTTTGATATTTGGGTGCTGTTTTAGTCTGATGGCACCATATCTAAACCATGAACATATTTCCCTTGGTGTGTCCTGTGCTGGGTGTTTGCTCTGGGATAAAAATGGATTTATTTGTGAATGAAGGCTTCAACAGACAATCCTTGTGCCCAAGTGTCTCTTGGCATCTGGTTCTGCTGTTGGGTGTGCTGAGGGCAGTTCAGGCAGTTCAGAGTTGCCTCTGGCTGTGCTCCAGGGTAAGATTTTCTCTTTCCTTGCTGCTGACCAGTGTGATGATGACAGAGCTTCTGGAGGGCTCACTCTGCTTTTAGTGCTGCCTCATTTTGGATGAAGCTCCCAAGTTCTTCAGTCCTGGAGAAGGGACTGGCCTTTCATGAGAGCCACATTACACCTTCCTCTTCTTTCTGCTGCTGCGTCTGCCAGCCTTTACCTCACTGAGCTGTTTCAGAGCCAGCCTCTTCTCCTGTGACACCACATATGCCAACCTCTGTCCCCTGTGATGTGACTTTCCACCAGACTCTACCTGATTTTGTCATTTTTCGGCAGAATATGGTCTTTGATCCAGCCTGAACAGGTCCAGCAGGAGCAGCTGATTCCCACCAGCCTGTATAAATGGCACAAAGGCCTGGAGGATCATGAATGGGTTTTGTGAACAGGATTCACCACAATTTTACTCCAAGTCCACATGAGGAGCAATTCATCTCTGTCACAATTCACCACAATTTTACTCCAAGTCCACAAGAGGAGCAATTCATCTCTGCCACCCTGGAGGGACAGTGAGGAAACCATGAGTTGCCCCCAGAGTCAGCAATTGTTCTTATTCCCACCCACTGGAATTGTCCAGGAGAAAACTTAGCCCCGTTAACAGACAGATGAACTCCCCTCCAAACCAGCACCTTTCTCAGTTAATTTAATTTACATGGTAAAACAGCAGGTAGCTGAAGTGATGGGTCACTCAGAGCCCCATAGCCCTGCAGACAGTGATCATTTTATTGACATATCTGTATAATTTATTATTATACAGACATGAACTCGACTAAGAGCTGGATTTCTCCTGATGGGGCTGATAATGATAGTTTATTTAGTTCCTGCAGTTCCATGTACTTGAGGCATGCATGTTTTCCGTGGAACAGAGTTATTTCTGACCAGCAGTGTGGTTTCCAGGCTGTCACTGTCCCACCTTTGATGGCAGCTGAGTGTCTGAGGTTTTGCTTGGGCCTTGGGGACAGTTGGGGATGGGGACTCTGCTGCTTCAGCAACTTCTGGTTTCCCCCATGTGGTTTCCCTACACTTGGGCAATCCTGTCACAGGTGACCTTTGCCTCTGCACTGCCTGGAGATGGCATCTGGCCTCAAACCCCTGTGGGAAACACAAGGTCTTCTCCGAGCTGTGGGACACCCACCACACTTGGGCACTTGGGCCTGCTCCAGTTTTCAGGCAGCTCACTCACAATCCCTTCTGGAAGGGCTTTGTCCTACACACAGGGTAGGAGTGGAAATTGCACACAGATGGGAGCTAACAGCTGGTGCTTTAACAAGACCCCTCTTTCTGCTTCCCTGGGGGAATCTGGCTCATTTGCATCAATTCCCTATCTTCCTTTTCTTCACCAGTGTAGATTTTGGATTTCCTTTGGTCGGTTGTTTGTGACCTGACTTTTCACGGCAGCTTTTTTTAGTGGAGCCCTGGTATGAACAGGCATCTTTTCCTGTTATGAGTTTTGCATTCTGCTCAGTGCAAGCTGCTTCCCAAATCCATTGCTAGGCTGAAGTGCTCCACCAGGACATCCCAAAGCAGTCTCCTCACTGCACATTTTGTGCCAGGCCCATCTCCTCCCTCTGTCTGGCATTTCCAGCAGTTCTCATTGTAGCTGTCTGCAAAACTCCAGTCTGTGCAGGCAACAGGAAAAAAATAGAAGAAAAAGAATTTTACTAATAGTTATTGCTCAGGCATTTTGGTCTAAAGACCTAAAGTCCTTCGTGAATATTGCAGTGGCTTCTCGACTGGCCTGCAGTCCACACAGCCCCCATCTGCTGTGCTTTTCAGACTTCAGCTCATCTGCTCCCTCCTGCACGTCTTCACCAGTGGAATAACTTTTTCCTAGCTGAAAGCCTTTGCCAGCTGTGCTAATACTTGCTTATAAACTTGCTTACAGAGATTTCACAATTCCAGCAGGCAGGACTTTACTCTTAGCCCCTGCTTAAAGTGCAGGCTGAAATACTGAACTTGGCCCTTTCTGAGAAGTCATTTCTTTCCCTCTGCAGACTCATTGCAGGGAATGCTCATTCCCCAGTTTCCCATGTAAACCAGGCAGTCTTCTGTGAACTGCAGCTAAAAAAAAAATAGATTACATTCTTTGCAGTGAAATAAAAAGAAGTTGCTTACAACACATTTCCACTTTATTTAAAGAGACAATTTTTGTAGTGACCTAAATTTTGGGGTGAAGTGTATTATGTTGGGCAAAGTTTGATGATGAATGCTGGTGTTATTCAGCTGATTTTGATGGATCATTACCCTGGGTAGCCATTTACCTGCTTATCATGTTTTTCAACCATTTTCCTTTGAAGGCTCTGGGACAGGAGACTGGCAACCTCCTTTGGGTAGTGCTTGAGCAGGCTGTGTTTGTAATCCCAGGGCAACTCCCAATCACAGAATGGACTGGGTTGAAAGGGACCTTAAAGCTCATCCAGTTCCACCCCTGCCATGGCAGGGACACCTTCCACTGTCCCAGGTGTCTCCAAACCCAGTCCAACCTGGCCTTGGGCACTGCCAGGGATCCAGGGGCAGCCACAGCTGCTCTGGGCACCTGTGCCAGGGCCTGCCCACCCTCCCAGGGAAGAAATTCTTCCTAATATCCAATCTAACCCTACTTTTTGTCAGTGGAGCCATTCCCTCCTGTCCTGTCCCTCCATCCCTTTTAAAGAGTCTCTCCATCTTTCCTGTGTGCTCCCTTCAGGTCACCCCAAAGCTTTTCTTTCCCAGTCTGAACAACCCCACACCTTTCCTCACAGGAGATCACAAAGTGCTGTTAAGAGTCAAGGCAGCCAGCCCAGGGCAGGATGTGCCACAGCCTCCCTGGGAGCTGGGCTGGCTCTGGAGCAGCATCTCTGAGGGTCTGCAAACCCTTTCAGGAGTGTTTTCTCTAAAAGCTGCTCACTTCTTATATTTTGTACTAATATTTGAGACCTGCTTACAGCTCTGCTGCACAGTCACAGGTTGTGCCATGACTGCAGTGCTCATTGTTGAACAAAAAATGTTCCACTTTTAAATTGCTTTTCAGTTATATTGGTCTATCTAATGTATTTTTACATTAGATGGATTAGGGCTGGATTTTTGTTTCCCTAAGCAATTTTGTTTGATTGTGTGTTTGGTCTTTTCCTTATAACAAAAGCAAGGTAGAATCATAGAATCATTAAGGTTGGAAAAGAACTCTGGTATCACCAAGTGCAGCCTGTGCTCCATCCCTCTCCAGCCTTAGGCTGATATTTTTCCATATTAATAAGAAAATGTACGTTTTCTTCTGTTCTTATAGCCCTGATTGTACAAAAATTGAAAATTATCTTGGATTCAGACTCCTGCTTTTGTTTCTGTGAGCTTATTTCCAGGATCAGCTTCTCTTGCCCACCCATTCATTTGGATCTTCAACCCCGCAGGAATCAGTGTCCTGAGGATTAACAACAAATATTTCCCTCTCTCTTGTTACTTTTTAGCTTTTTGTTTTAAGCTGGGAGTTCTGGTATCTCTGTGCACTGTTTGCACAAGGATTTTGCTGTTTTGAGCTTCATTTTCCAGGCGAGGTGGTGTTTATTGCTGTGTTGGTATTGTGACTGTAAGGGAACAGTATGTTTTCATCTGTGATGTTCCTTCCCTGAGCAGATCAATCCCAGTGAACTCTTACTCAGCAAAATTATGGGAGTTTTACTCAACATTTGCTCAGAAAATACATTCTGTGGTTAGATACACTGCCTGATATGACCACACTTCAACAGCACAGTCAGAGCTGACCTGGGATTTAGGGTTGTGGGGTTGATGCAGAGCAAAGGCTTCTTGCTGCTTTATTTTAAAAAGTTGGGTAAAAATAAAATCATGCTTAAAAATACATGAAACTTAGGAAGAAAAGACAAAAGTTACTCAGATTTTGGTTCTGTGAAGCTCGACAGTGTCCTTTGGAGGGCCCTATGCCAAAACAACAAACCCCTGTGATTCTCAGGCTGTTTAAAAGAGCAGGAGACAGAGAACCAGTCCTTCCTGAGGCTCTGCCAAAGCCTCAAGTGGAGGCAGACGCTGATGTCAGAAAGCTGCTGGGATTGTCTTGTTTGCTACGTGATTGACAATCCCTGTGACACCATCCCTGTGCCCAGCACGGCTCTGTTGGAGTTTTCCACTGGCTTTGGTGAGAACTGGCTGAAGTCCTGCATTTGTCTGATGTGTTAATGTGTTAACTGTGTCAAAAACTTTGTGACACCCTTGCCTATTGTGCAGCTGATGATCTATGGGATGATAACTGTATCTGAGGAGGACAGACGACCACAGGAATTTCTCTCAGTGTCTGTTGCATTGTTATTAAAGACAGAACTATCTGTGGCCCTGACAGCACAATTGCATTATAACAACAGTAGATTTTCCAGGGAGTTAAATTTTGGATTGCCACTTAATCACCAAACCAGTGAAGTGTTGTTTGACTGAGTGGAGAACATTTTGCCTTTGACTGGATGGTTATTATTTTTAAGTGCCACATAATTTGCTGTTATTATTTTCAGTCAAGAATTAAAAACAAGTCCCTGGTTTGGGTCCAAGCTTTAGATAAAGAACATTGCAGCAGAAACTAGGGGAGGAAAGCCCAACATATCCTCTCTCACATTCCTGTCATCCAGGAATTGTTGTTAAGGGTTGTGTGTATAACAGGATGCCTTAAACATTTAATTTGCATTATAATATTGAATGAATACTACATAAAAGTAGAATCTCTGTGTTTTCAACATCTACACTCCCTAAAAACCCCAAGATCCTGAACCCCAAGTTCCTTTCTTGACTCTGCCTCCTTATCACACCGAGCTCCAGTGGATTTAAGTGGGAGTTTTGCTTGAGGAAAAGGGTGATGCTTGGGATTCAGAGCAGGATGTTCTGTGGAAGGACATTCACCCATAACCTATATTGCCTTGACTTGGCAGTATTGTTTTATCTTGTATATCTGACACTCTCCCTTTCACCGCTTACGTAAGAAAATAGTTTGTACTGTCAACAGCTCTGTTTAACCTTTAATAACAAAATTAGTAACTAAAACCAAGGGGCCCAAGTCCTGAGGCCCATATTTGGGCACTTTCCATTGAAGCCAATGGTAATTTTGCCAGGGACAGGTCTGGAAAAGCCCTGAATTTTGAACTCACAATTTACCCCAGCAAGCTTTTTCAGTAGCCTCTGTTTCTGCTCTCCAAAGAGCAACTGGGACTACAGTGGCAGGGAGAAGAACCTTCCTGCACTTTCCATTTAGTGACTTTATTGGACGAGACATCTGATGATACCAGGTTTTTCTAATTCCCATTTTTATAAGCGATCTAATGCGCGGAAACGTCAGTTCTGGGCATATGTTCCCGTCCCTGGAGTCTTGTTCAGACATTAGAGGAACATTTTCTGACTCAAAAGATAAACACTTCTGCTCGAGTTCAGGGACGGAAATTGTTTTCATCGCAGCAGGTGTTGCCCATTAGTTCTACTAGAACTGAAACCCTAAGCTGGGCTTTAAGGGAGATGCATAATCGAGCTCTTACATCATTGTGAGATGTACCGTACTTGAACCTTTTGCTTGCTGAGACTGTATTTCCTCCAAGAAACATCCTGTTTTGCAATCCCCCAAATTCCCCATGTGCCATACAGCATTAGGGATTTCATCACCTCCCGGGCACACAGGCTGTGCTTTCTGCACAAGACCCGTAGGGAGGGAGAGACAGAGAGCCAGACAAGTCAGAGGTTTCCATATTTCCTGATGGGACCATGTGATCCATGAAAGATGGCTTTATTTTCATTCCCCCCCTCCTTCACTTCACGCTGTTTCCATTCTAGACCTGCTGGAGGCTGCTGATTGCATCATGCCGAGGGCAGGATCGTGCTCTCCTCAGCCCTGTTCAATTGTTCCAGGTCCCATCTTGCTTTTAATGGCCTTGGCTGCTTTATTTCTGCCCTTCACTGTGTCATGTTTGAGGACAGAATATATTTCTTAGCGGTTTTTCATTTCGCACTGTCATTGTAAATCTTCCTTTATAACTTTAGGACCTAGTTTGATTCATCTAAAGCCACTGGGGATTGTTACTCTGGGTTTAAATAGAGGTTTGCCAGACCTCAGCAGGCTCTGACTTCCCTGAGTGGCTCCATCTGGGCACCCACCTGTGCTGGCAGGTCCTGAGCTGCACTTAAGCTCAGCCCCTGGGCATGTGGGGCTGTTGTGCTGAGCTGTGTCTGCACCTTTGGGCTTGCTTTGGGTTTCTCTGGGTTTCTGGAGCGTGGCTCACCCCAGCTATGGCCACTGGACCTGCTGACCTCTTGCCCAGGCACTGGGGGCTGTATCTCTCTATCTGGTGATGCTGCCCTGCTCTCATCCTTGGGCCTGCTTGCCTGTCCCTTGCAAAGCACATTTCAGTGGTTGTGGGAGGCAGGGTCTGGCTCTCAGTTGCTGCAAACCCTTTCAGGAGTGTTTTCCCTAAAGACTGCTCACTTCTTATATTTTGTACTAATATTTGAGACCTGCTTACAGCTCTGCTGCACAGTCACAGGTTGTGCCATGACTGCAGTGCTCATTGTTGAACAAAAAATGTTCCACTTTTAAATTGCTTTTCAGTTATATTGGTCTATCTAATGTATTTTTACATTAGATGGATTAGGGCTGGATTTTTATTTCCCTAAGCAATTTTGTTTGATTGTGTGTTTGGTCTTTTCCTTATAACAAAAGCAAGGTAGAATCATAGAATCATTAAGGTTGGAAAAGAACTCTGGTATCATTGAGTCCCAGTTGTGCTCCATCCCCACCCTGTCCCCAGCCCAGAGCCCCGAGTGCCACCTCCAGCCCTTCCTGGGACACTCCAGGGATGGGCACTCCAAACCTCCCTGGGCAGTTCCAGTGCCTGAGCACCCTTTCCATGGGGAAATTCCTGCTGCTGTCCACCCTGAGCCTGCCCTGGCCCAGCCTGAGGCCGTTCCCTCTCCTCCTGTCCCTGTTCCCTGGAGCAGAGCCCGACCCCCCCGGCTGTCCCCTCCTGGCAGGGACTTGTGCAGAGCCACAAGGGCCCCCTGAGCTTCCTTTTCTCCAGGCTGAGCCCCTTTCCAGCTCCCTCAGGAATTCTCCAGCTTTTCCCCAGCTCCTTTCCCTTCCATGGACACACTCCAGCCCCTCCAGGTCCTTCCTGAATTGAGGATCCCAGAACTGGACACAGCACTCACGGTGTCACCTCAGCAGTGCCAGCACAGGGGACAGTCAGTGCCCTGCTCCTGCTGCCACACTGCTTTTGGCACAGAATGACACTCACAGCCACTGATTCCCTGGGTTATCACTGCTTGGTCCCCTATAAAAATGCAGTAAAATGGCCCTGACCCTGCAGTGCAGAGCTCATAAGAAAAGATTATCCCAGGATTTCTTGCAGGAGCTCATCCTGGCTGGAATCACCTCCCAGAGCTAAAACACCTTTTGACCCAGCAGAGGTGGGGAGAGCAGAGGGGAGCAAAGGAGGGAAGATCCCACTGTGGCCATGCTGAAGGAGCATCCTCTGGGTGTCCAGCAGCTGTCCGTGCCGCAGGGTGGATCCCATCCGGGAGCAGCTGGAGCAGCACTTTTCCCTCATCCCACTAGAGGGTGGGTGCCGGTTGGACAAGCCAGGCTCGGGCTGGAGCTTTGCCCGCTTGGCAAGGGCACAGCGGGAGCCAAGCATTAATTTATCACCTAACGAGGGCGGTGGGGCTGCCAGGACTGGCAGTTGGTACCTCACAAAATATTCAGCTTGGGGATGGATGCAGGGGTTTTCTCCCTCTCTGCTTCAGTCTCTGGAATCAGGAGATGTTCTGAGTATTAATAATATATAAATTGAGACAGCCGACTTCTTGTAATTTTTAAAAAAAATTTATTTTTAGTAGCTTAAGCCAAAAATATCTATAGTTAGTTTCTAAATTAATTTGAGAGTTTTTCATGTTAGCATGTTCTACCAGGCACAGCATTTAAAAAGTGCTTCTTTCAGAGATGGAAAAAAAAAAAGAAATAGTTCAGATCATATTTTCTTGAGTTTAATATTTGCAAAATCAGTTGTTTTGTGACAAAAAGACATACAAATAAAACAGGTGTCTGATCACCATCTCCACTTTTGAATTGAAGAATGGTTTGTACTTTATAATAAATCTCAGTTTAAAAAGGATCTGATTCATTCTATAGCCATCAGAATCATCTCATCAACTTCCCTGAACTCTACTTCAAGTACAAGATATTATTTCAGGTTTTAAAATTTTTTTTCACCTAATCTATTTGTTTGCCTTGTGGGAACTGAGAATGCAATCTCTTTTCAGGACTGAGCCAAATAATGTTGTAGCTGAACTATATAAATCATGTCCAAGACAAGATGGAATAAAGGTAGAAAAGAATAAAAGTTTATAAAGTTTGAAGGGAGAGAATTTATCTACAAAGAAATAGAATGCACCAACATTAATTTGGTGTTGAATAGGCAAGGAAAGGGATTAAAACCCTGAGAAACTGGGTAAGGTTAAAAAGACTAATCCTATGCAATTACTTCTGTGAGAAAAGATATTAATTTAGGTAAGAACAATATTTTTGACACAAAACTCAATTTGTGAAGTCAAAGACTTGATCTTAAGAGGAAGATGTTCAGTTCTATCAATCAAGCTACAATAAAGACAGAAACAGGAAGGACAGTGGTCTGACTTGGACATATGTTGCTTTATGACAGCCCCTGAGAGCCTTTCCTCTCTGGGATGACATATTGCACACTTGCATGGAGCAGGAGAGTTTTTCAGGGGTCAGGGGCAGAATATTGCACAGAATATTGCACAAGCAGCCCAGGTGCCTCGCAGGTGTCGTGGATCCATCTTTAATCTCCCGTTCCAACATCAACGTTGGCCTCTGCTGGAGACAGGAGGAAGATGGATCACTGGGTCTGTTCTGGCGTGATAGCTCCTGTGTTTTGTTCCATAGAAAGGGTTCTGATCAACAAAAGCTCTGCCAGCGGAGGTCACTTGCCAGTTTATGAGCAATGGGATTGTTCCGCTGGTTTGTGCAGCCCCGGCTGTTTTTGCAGTTATTGAAATGTGACGTTGGCTGACAGCTCTGTGGGATCTCACATATGGAGGCTCTGCTCTGCAGGGATGGGAGAAACTGGACAAATTGTGGAGGGTTTTCACATATGGGGCCAATTCATGGCTGATGAACCCCTGTGGAAGCTGCTGGCGCTGCACCAGCCGAGAGGCTGACCCGTCAGATCCACTGATTCATTGTGGTGCCGTTGTCAGGATTAAAACACTCAAATTTTTCCCCCTAATGGGGGACCACGCTGAGTTTCAGCATGTCCTGCTTTGCTGCCCGCCTGTTTCTGTTGTTGTGACATCTTCTGGGGTTGTTTGTGTTTGTTTAAAAGGAGCACAGTGAACTAAGCTGGCGGTTGGAGCGGCAAATGTGGCTTAGTGGGATTATAAAGACATTTGACATTCTTTGCCACCTTCTTAAATGTGTGACGTGAATGGGTATGAGAACAGGCAATGTGGATAAAGAGGAATCAGATGACAGAAATGAGACCAGAGTGGTGGAAAGCAGAGGAGATGGGAAAACCACTGGGATTTATTTGTTCAAGGATGGTCCCAATCTGTCCTGTGTCCAAGTGGCTGAGGAGAAGGGATATGAGTCTGGAGAAGGTGGAATCCTAAGAAGATGATCAGGAATGGAAGGGATTTGTGGGACTGGGAAAAGAATTCCCAGATGTTTCAGCCAGGTTGAAAGATCTGTATGTGAGCAAGGGTGAGGGAAACCTCACCAGCGTGGCCTGGTGGATGTGGTGGCCCAGATTTGCAGGGTGTTAGAAGAGCTGATGAGGGCATGGATGCAAAGATATGACTGTCCTGCTGTTTTCCCAACAATTTATGGCCATGGTTTAGAAAGCAAGGGAGAGAAGACGTTGGGATGAGTGATTTAGTAAAACTAAGCTCAAGTCTATTGTTACACACAGGCTCTCAGGGCATAATGTGGAGCTCGCTTCCACTGCTTGCAGTGTGTTTTGGAGAAGGGGACTGGAAAAGTAAAACTCCATGAAAATAGAATTGTGAAGCTTGAAAAGAGCAGCAGGGCCATAGGCCCTCAGTGAGGAAAGCAGGGGCATTGCATCTGAATAATGTAAGATGCTTCAGAATGGGCTGAAAGGGTGAATAATAATCTCACAACTAGAAATCGAACTGTGTGGGTTATTTTTATTCTTAAGAGAGCTGGTAATAATCCTAATTCCAACTAGGAATACCAGAGGAGGCAGGCTGGGAAGTGATGTGGGCAGTGAAAGGGGAGGGTGGCTCAGGTGGTGGAGAGAACTTCCTTTGCAAGCAGTGAGAGTCTGCAAAATAATGAGTCCCACCCCTCATTTCATTGTGTTTGTGCACTTGTTCTGCTGTTTCATGTGCTGCAAACTTCGGGTGGTGGGAGCCACAGATTTCAAAAAGGAATGAGGGGTTAAGCATGAGCCCTGGGCTGTGACTGTCCCCGAGGTGCCACCATCTAGTGCTTGCCTTGTCTTCTCCTAGTCTTGTCCAACTGGACAGGGACAAACATGAAGATGTGCAAGCAGATCCCATCATCTATCCAGGAAAACACCAGGTTGTGGAGCATTTAAAGAGCATTTATTCTTTTGTGCTTAAATTTTAGCACACTGGAGTTAACAGCAGCTGCTCTCTCCACAGGCTCAAGCTCACAGGTAAATTTTGAATCGGAGAATCCCAGAATGGTTTGGGCAGGAAGGGACATTTAAGAAAACTTAGTTCCACTTCCCTGCCATGGGCAGGGGTACCCTCCACTATCCCAGGTTGCTCCAAGCCTGTCCAGCTATGTTTGAGGTAGAAGCTGGAGAGGTTTTAGCTTGGAATCCAAAGAAAGGACAGGAGGATGAGGCAGGGGTGATGTTCCAGTCATGTTAGGCTGGTTTTAGATGCACCATGAGAGAAGGGAAGAGCCACAAAGGCAGCTGGGTGGGCACAGTGGTGAGATGGAGGTAAAGGGAAGATGCAGAGATGAAAAGAGGCTAAAATTGAGGGTGAGGTTGTTAGAGACAGGAGGTTGAAGGTGGTGGATATTGAGCTGTTTGGGATTAACACCTTCCTCTCTTGAGCTCTCTTCGCTCTTTTATGTTTTTTTTTTCATGGCTCAGACTCTCAGGCCCTGATTCACACTCCTTTCACTGAGCACAGCTTGTCCCAGGCAAGCAGGGATGGGAATTGCTTGGACTGCAGCACTCCAACCCCTAAACAAGCAGAAAATGCAGCTCCACACCAGCTCCACCAGTGCTGCTCCAAAGGCCAAAGTTACTCCTACAAAACTACTGATGTTGCACTTAGGGATGGATTTTGCCACTGTATTTGAGACTATGTGCAAGCTGGGCATCTTAAAAACTAGTAATAAAATAAAATAATGGTGTTATTGCCTTCCACATCTTTCTTGTGTAATCTGCCTGCAGAATGTCTGAGCCATCTTCTCCCAATCTGGAGGTAGTTTTGGTTTCACATAGATGGTTTCTGACAGGCCACCTCCGTCAGCCACTATGTTTTGGAGCTGTAAAAATAAGAAAAATAATAATTTTGCTCCCCAAAAGCCAAATCAAACCACAGTACAGATCTGACAGCTGTCCAGGCAACTGAAAACAATCAGTCATAAAATGCCTTTAAATCAACAAATAGAGAACCAAAGAAATATCAAGTGAGATTAATCACTGTCAGTTGTTCCAAGATTTTATAACAAAGGGGCAGGAGGAGGAATTAGTCTTGCAGACTTTACACCCCCCTTTTTTTTTCCTTTTTTTTTTTTCCTCAAAGAGCAACAGTTATCCAAGTCAGTAAAAATGAGGTAATTATATTGCAAAATTCTTTGGATGAGAATGAGACTTAGTTCTAAAATCTGAAGCTACATTTACCCACAGCAGAAAATTGCTGGAAATCGGGTGAATAGCAGCTTGCATGTTTATTTTTCCTAGAAGAAAACAATTGGCTCTTCAGAACTCGTTTGGAAGTGACTGAAAACAGATGGCAGTGGGGATGATTTGCTACCCAGAAGCATCAGGGTGGTTATGTATTCCTGGGGGCTCCTCTCGTGTTTGTCTGCCTTGGGCTTAAACAAATACAAACTGGACTGGGAAGCAAAAGGGGCTTTTCAGGAGTTCTCAATCACTGGTCCCTCATACTGAGAGAGTGGGAATGCAGCTTTGTTCTTCCCTCTGCTGGGATCATTAGTTAATTTGGTGTGGGATAGGGGCTAGGCAGAGCCGGCACTACCTTCCCCAAATCCTGAAAAATTTGTATTTTTATTCTATGCCAGGAGGAAAAGGTGTGCAGAATTTCCAGACAGAAGCTTGATAAAGAGAAGTCCCCTCAGTGTTGTTTGTGGGGTTCATTTTCCTGGTGACCCTCTAGCAGAGTTAATTTGTCCTGCAGTATCTCCAGGTGTTTGTGATTGCAATTCAGGACTCCAGTGATAAGGAAAAATACAAATCTCCATTTTGTGTGCAGAAGCTCTGAGTGGTTTTGGGGATCCCCTGTGCTAATGGGGGGAAATAAGGAAGATGCTGTGGAGGTTGGTTTTCTTTATCAGGATCAAGTTGGGTATTCAGTGTTTGAGTAGAACACCTTTTCCTCTGATGCTTTTTCAGTGTTAATACACCAAGAATTCAAACTCTCTTTCCAAGCCAACGAATAAAGGCATTAAATGGCAATTATGCTGTGTTTCCTCTAGCCAGAACACCCAAACCAGGCTTACTATTTCCCTTGGATTAGCCACTGAGAACAGAGATATAATTACCCTTTTTCTATGTCTAATTTATATATACTGTACAAGACATGGATTTTAAATGTATTTTATGCATTAGTCTGCATAATTTCTATATCTTTGTGAGTTGCTGCCTGATTTTTACTGTTGTGTCCACAGCATTGACAGAACCAGGTGTTGCTTTAATTAACTGTGCAGCCTGAGGACATCCATGGCAGTACTTTGACTGATCCAGAAAAGTATTTAAGCAAATGTTTAGTGATTTCAGATGGTCTGGGTTAGCAGTGTGCTGTGATTAAAGGTGAGCACACAGATCCCTGCTTTGGTGGACAAGGAGCAGGTGCACATTTTCACAATGCTTTTTTAATTTTTAAATTTTTTTTTTTCAAATTTAAACTATGCTGTGGGGGGATTCCAGAGCAAACTCCCATTTTCAGGTGGGACCTGTAGCATTGCAAACTGCCTGGGGTCTGAAGGTGGAGCTGTCCTTTTTTTGTCACTCTTTTCACCCTTGGTTTCAAAGATGAAGATGGCCCAGGTTGACCTCCCGTGCTGCAGCCCCTGGGGCGGTTCAGTCTTTCAAAGTTTGCTGATACAAGGTTAATTAGTGTAAAGTTTGACCCCTTGCCCCCACTTTCTCTCTCTGAAGTCACAGCGAAGCTCTTGTGCCTTTTTATTTACCTTGCAGTTATCTCCCTTTGTTCTGCCCTCCCCGGAGCACAGCTCTCTCCCCATGGCTCCAGGCTCTCTCCCTTTTCCCTCTCTTATTGTCACACTGAGCCTCTGGAGATCTTTTTGCTGAAGAAAAGCCAGAGTGAAAAGTCCCCACAGCCCAGCTCTGGCATAATCTGATCTGAGCTTAATCCAATTTGCCTTGGCAGGGAGTTTTAGGGCTGGGATGGGCAGCCCCAGAGAGCAAACCTGTCCTGGCTGCACGGTGACATCCTCCTGCCTTGCTGTGTCACAGCTGGCCTGGTCCTGGCCAAGAAGGTGCTGTGGGTTAAGGTTTAGAAGTGAACTAAAAATGGATGGATGGCCTGTGGAGAAAGGAGCTTGCACCAGTCTCCAGCAGAGGAAGGAGCTGGGACTGGGCAATTAAAAGCAGTTCAGTGTGTGACTTCCAGGGCACTGGGGGAGTGACTGATTTCTGTGCAAGCCCTTGGCCTTGGAGGTTTCTTTTCAGCTCCCCTCTTGCTAGAATCATCTCCAGGAGTTATCTTGTGGTCCCTGAATGATCTGGCTGCTTCTCCCTGCCCTCCTCTGAGGGGTAGAGGGATGTGACTGTTGGTGGCATCAGCTGGAAGCACTGATGGCTTGATTGATAGAAAAACCTTTCTACATTTTAATAAACCAGCTGCTGGAGCAGCTCTTGGTTACTGCCATCCACGTTTCCCCCCTCAAACACTCAGTGACAAGGATGAGCAGAGCAATCAGACACAGTTTTTATGGTTCATGGGATGGGTCTGTCCCCACAGTCATTAGCAAAGCTCCTTCATGAGCACCAGCACTCCTTTTCCTCCCCAGGAGGACTCTGAAGGATGCTCTTCTTCACTGTGCTCATTTCAGGCTTTTGGGGATTTTGGTGGGAGCAGAGACTGAAGAGGTAGAGGTGGTATGAAACTGCTGCTTCCCCATAGTGTCAGAAACCAGAGTTTTTTCCTGAGATTTTCAACCTTCTAGAGAGCTTAAACTTGTGCTGCTGGTGGAAGTGTGTGTCCATAATGCAGTTGGGGCCCATCTCTGAACAAAGTGTTCTTCAGGTTCTTGCTAATTTAGCACATGGCCAGGGTGCTTTGGATGTGAGGAGCATTTTACTCATGTTTACAAAGGCATGAAATAGTGTTCCTTGTGTTAATGGTCCATTTAATAAAGGCCTTCCAGCTAGGCCATTCCAAGGCATTAATTGAACTTCTTGGGTGCTCAAGGCCATTAACCTTTGATTGTAGCCCACACCAGAGGCAAACTAATCACTCCAAGCTCTCCCCAGCATTATTGCTTCAGCACAGTGCAGGAATGTGGTGCATGGTGGATAAATCATTCACCACGATATCATCAGGGCTGCTGGGCTGCCATCTAATCCTGGTGGGGTACAGAATGTTACAAACCATGGCAATTAGCATTTGCAGGCACTGGGAAAGCTGCTTGAGTGATATACACGAGTTTAAAAAAAAAATAAAGAGAAAAAAAGGGAGGAGGGAGAACAAGAGAAGCAGGGAGCTGAATGTTGGCAGGGAACTGCAGCCTTCCCCCGGGCAGGTGCCTCACCTGTGTGGTAGTTTGCTCTTATCTCTGCTGATCTGGACCATCTGCCAGGTCTTTTCCATCCCTGTGCTGGAGGCAGGGTTTGTTTGTGCCATAGTGATGCCTTATAACGGAGAGTGCTGTGCACATATCCAGAAAATCCAAAAGGATCCAGAAAAAACACTGGAAACAGTTCAGAGCTCTGTATTAGAAAGTTTATTTTCTCTTATGCTTTCCTTGCTGTCTGGGGTAGTTCTCTGGGGGATTTGTATAATTTTAGCAGCGACTTCAAGCTGCAAATCGAAGTTGGTTTGCTGGCTCAGACCAAAGCTGACAGTCCTTCCCCAGGTAAAACTCACCCTGGCTCTTGTGGGACTTGTCTGAGGTGACAGTGCTTAGGATTTCCTTGCTGGTTCTTTCTGGACGGCTGTAATGAGCTCTGCTCTGTGAGAACACCAAGAAAACAAATAAAAAATTGCATTGACAACTCATTCTTTCCACAGAGTTAAACCAACCAAATAAAAAGACCCTCCCAAACCTCATTTTCCCACTCTTGTTGGTCTCCTAATTGCTTTTCAAAGAGGGAGGCTTCCTCTCCTTCCCATCTGACTCCTCTGGGCACCCCCTTTTCCTTGGCTCTCCTGCTGGCTGAGTGCTGAGCTATCTGCTCATCTGAACCAGCAGGAGCTGTTTGGAGCTTCTCAGACCTCCGGTGGTGGTTGCATCCCAACACAACTTTGGTGCTGAGACACAAGCAGAGACTCTTCTGGGAAGGAAAGGGCTCTGCCTGCCCAAAGCCAGAGGCTGGGACAAGCCCTCAGCATCGATCCCTGCTGATTCCAAGAAGCAGCTTTGGACTGTTCTGGTGTGAAAAGCTGTCTCTGCTGCCCTGGGGCTGGCAGGGATCTGGAGGGGGCTGCATGCCCCCAGTTGCCAGTCCTAGTTCCCAGTGAGAGGGACTTTGGTCCCAGGGACAATAAGAGCAGGATATTCTATGTGTCCCTGTCAGTGTGACCTTGGAGCAATGGGACTGGAGGGTGGAGTTCCCAAATTGTGTGGCAAGTGACTCCAGTGCTGAAGGGATCCAAAACCGTCCAGTGTGCTCATGAGCAAAATGAGGAGGAATGTGTAGCTACTGGCTTGCTTCTAGGACACTGCAGTCCCTAAGTCTAGCCTAAACTCATTGCCAGAGCAATGAAAGAGCAGGGATGAGTTTGAGGGAGTGCAAAAGAACATGAGCTCACCCTGGAGGTCTTAAGCTGCCAAGGTTTTCCTGAAAAGGGAGCTGACTCCATGCAGACAGAATACAAGGACTCAAATGTCCCCAATAGGAAAGTTTCTATTAAAAAACCCAAATCCAGACATGTGCTTTTTTATTAATGAGAAAATTCTTCTGTTGTTTATGAGATCAACCCTTTAAGGGGGGCAATGGGAGGAGAAGAAGAAAAGAAGCTGTTTGTTAGCAAAATGAAATCCAGACAAATATTTATAGCTACTTTCAAGTGGCTTGTTCTAACATGAGTCGACTATCCTTAATACCTTCCCTTTAGCACCATTAAGCATCTCACTGGCAGTCAGAACAAATTTATGAATGTCTTATAAAAGTCAACAAGCCGCAGGAAAAAAATAAATAAAAAAGAGCCTTATGCAAACAGTGCTTCATTGCAAGAACTCAAACAAAGAAGGTCACATTCATCATTTGCTCCCAGAGAGGGAGAGCCAAGGAGACGGATGGATGATGACACAAGACCTGGCTGAGTTTAAATCCCCACCTCACAGGAGTTTCTGGAGGTGCTGCCAGGGTGGCCACACTCTTTGCAGGCTGCTCTCCTGCCACATCTCACACGTTCCAGTAATTGCTGCTCTCCATCTGAGCTTTGGTGTGGCTGCTGGAGTCTGACCTGCAAAGCCACTCGAGGAGCTGAATTCCTGTCCAGTGGAGTGTGCTGGGCAATGCACTCAATAAAACTGAGTGGGGGAAACTTCTATTGTTGGAGCCTGTCCATCAAACAGAGGGAAGGAGATCAGCATGGGGGAATTGAGGGGAAATCAGGTGGTCATATGTGATTTCAGTGTGACCTAAAGGAACATTCCTGCTGGATTAGGATATCATGTTAATTTTCTCAGCAGCTTTTAAGAGTTGATATAGAATGTTTTGGTAGTTGCAGGTGCTGGCTCCCCATTGTATTCAAGCACCGTGATACACAAAATAGTAATTAATTATTGGAGCTTGATGCAAGTAATGCATTCTCTTTTTATCAGTTCTAGAAAGCTCTGAAGGCAGAAGGGTGATTTCACCATGAAAATGCCATTCTTTCAGTGACATAGTGACAAAGGGAGGACACCTGCATGGTGGTCCCCAGAGGCTAAAGCTGGGCTGAGCAAGGGCTGGGGGAGGAATAAAGCTCAGTCCAGAGCATTCCCAGTCATCCACTGTGCTGGGGAGACATTTAGGACTGGGCTCAGGAATGGGGCATAGGGATAAACCTGGCTTTAGGGAAATATTAAACCAGTGAAGAGATGGGGATTGTGGAAGGAATATGGCTTGGAGGATGAGAGATGGGGAAAGAGTTTAGGCTGCACAGAGGATTGTTAATCCTGGGTTAAACCTGGCACTGGGGGGTTTTTCTGTACATAGTTGGGGTTTTGGCTAAACAGTCATTCCAACAAGAAATCTCCTTTCTTGTGGCACCTGTGTAATTTCTGATGAATCCCTGAATTGTTTCTCAGCTCTCAAACCTGCACTCTATTTTCCCTGGCTTTGGGAAATCTGATCAGATTTGGAACAGAGGGGGTTTGTATTTTTTTCTTGTCACAATGGGGAAGCACATGTGTGCATGCAGGTCCCACCCTGGCACAAAACCAGCAAACACAGAGCTGCACTCCACTGAAATCAGAGCCAGGTCCCACCAGGTGATCAGTGCACCAGAAGGGAGCTCATCCCTTTAGCCCCCAGAGCTGTGAAATTCTTTGAATTTTGGATAAATGCAGATCACAGAGTGCACCAAATTACTGCTGTTCTTGCTCTCCTGAACCTTGCTCTCTCTCTCTCTTTGCTGTCGTGCAAGGGATGCTGAGAAGCTCTGCTCCTAAATATAGGTTGGAAAGTCACTGTTCCTTGATAGGATTAATGCTGCCTCCAAGACAAAAAACCTCAGAGGGAGTGGGGCACAATTTGCTTGTGCCTATTCTGGTTTATGCAGGGTGATAACCCAGTGGGAAAGAAGCTGTTGCAGGACATTTGTCATTTTTACCTGTTAGCTCATTTTCCAGCCAAACTGGGAGGTCTGTGCCCATGAGAGAGCCTGCAAGTTCATGGGCAGGGGAGTGGGAAAAGCAACCCACAAACTTTTCATCACTCACACAGAAAAGAAGTAAAGGAACAAAAAAATCAAGTGAGGGAGGATAAAAGAGCATCATGGTTTTGAGCAGGTTTTTTAGGGTTAAAGCCTGCCTGCTGCAGTTAGACTTTCTCCTGCTCTGAAATCATGCAGAAGTTAAACAGTTCAAGAGTATTTGCTGTTGTAAATTGTTATCCAGAACCCCAGTGCTTTTGGCTGCCCAGGTTTTATCTCTCATGCATGTCTTTTCCTTCAATATTTAAAGTAATTTTCCGCTTTATGGCATGACACAAACAAATAACAAACCCCCTCAATAATTTCTTTAACCACTTGTTTACTTTCAAACATTTTGTCTTGCTGAATTATTGAGTCAGCTGGAATGACCTTGATGTAAACAAATACTTTTGAACTCATGTGAGGATCAAAGAGAAGAGAATGTGAAAGAGAGGCTGGAATCTGGAAATGATCCATGTGAGGTTGGCATCAGTCTTCCATCTTTTTTTAATTCATTATTTTTTTGGGATATGGAGCCCAGAGCAAATTTGCCTTGTTCAAAAGTGAGGAAAAGTGACTTTCAGGCAGCAGCACAATGGTTGCAACACTGGCATGTATAAAAATTAATCTGCTTTGTTTCGTGCTTTAGCATGATCATCATCAATATAAATCATAGATGGTGTGGAGCAAAGCCTCTGTTGTTTTCTGGTGGCTCTTTTGCTTGGATTCTATGACTGGACTGGAATTTTAGCTGGAAAAAGTTAAGCTAGCACTTAACTGCAGGCTAAAGTCTTTAAGAAAGTGTGATTTTTCTGTAGAAATGCTCTCAGATTTCTTTAAGAAATGAAGAAAGTGGGAGTTCAACATCACTAGGCTGTGCTTATGACTTTTAAATTTTTTTTTTACTATTGACAACTTTGAAACAAATGGATCAGCTCTTTGCCATTTCTTAAAGGAAGCAGCCCAAACTGCATTTAAGAGTAAAATTCGAACTTTGCTGCACTGCACAAAAGAAATGAGGGGTGAGTTGTGCTGGCAGGAGCAGTTCTGCTTCACAGTTTTTCTGACTGCTGGCACTGGAATTGAGAGGAGGTTTTGTCATCTATTAAAAATGACATTTAGCTTTGCTTAAGGTGACTTAAAAGTCTAAAAAAAAAAAAAGCTCTGGAAATTTCATGTGCTGCTGTGTGAACTGCAGAGAAATAGAAGCCCTTTTCAGAAGCAGCCTCTGATTTTTGTGAACCTCCCCTTTGAAATGCTTGATCTCAAGTCCTTGAGCTGAGCTTGGGAGCATCTGCAGCTTTCCTTGGCTTTAGCTGGATAAGAAAGGTGATTATCTGTGGAAACCTGCTTTGTCCCTTACCTTGGACACTCAGGATGAGAAAAAAACATTTCAGCACCTGCCTGACACACTTGCTCGTGTTATGGGGGCACTCAGAGCTGAAATAATCCAATTTCCCAAGTCTCCTATATTTTATTTTGTAGCCTGCTCTTCCCTGTTGGTGGGTGAGAGGAACAAAAGGCTCTCTGGGGTCAAGGACAAGAGTGGTTTTCTCTTTAAAAAGTTCCCCATATTGCCCTTGGTGTTGAAATTAATAAAATCCCCACTGTAGCTGTCACATCTCCTTTAGAGGTTTGTTAGGTTTCCAGTGAGTAAAAGGTTAAATATCTAAGAAGTTGATTTTCCAGGCTTTTAGTAGCATTAAACAGTAGATAGGTTTTTATGGAAACCTGATTCTTCAGAAGCTCTAAGTTCCTAACAGTAAAAGACAAATAAAATTTGACCTTTTTTTTCTCAGCTACACAATCTTTAAAATATTAACAGTGTTTTAAATTTTTTATTTGTACTAGGAATCATTTTTCCAGCTGTTGAGCTGATCAATACTTTCATTTTTCTTCGCTCCCAGCCCATCAGACATTTTATTTTAGTTTTTAACAAGAAGGAAGCTGCGTTGACTTCTTGGTCTTATTCCTAAAAATATATTTCTGAGTGCAATTAAAGGAGTCTTGTCACCAGTTCCTGGATTGCACAGAAGTCCTCTCTGATACAGCAGGGCAACATTTTGCAGGCATAAATATGGGAAAGAGACTGCTGCCATTGTGACAGAGCACAGAAATACTTCGTATTTATTTGTACATGCCAGCCCAGTTCTGACATCAGTGGCACCAGTGTAGATCTAAATCTTCTTGGGACTTTGCAGTCCTGCTCTGTGGCATAACACTGGGACAGAAAAACTCCCAGTAACTTTCCACTTGCCTCATGGAGACCCTCTGCTCAAAAAAAAACCCTCTTCCTTGGAAAAATTAGGGGTTTTTTATTGTTTCTTTTGCTTTTGTTGATGCCAGTGGGCTGGGTGGAGCTCAAAGTATGGGAAAATGGCATTCCCAGGACTCTCCAGCTCGTGTTAGACTCACTGCAAAAGAAACTTCACTCTTTTTGAGGGATACAGGGAAGATCCCTGAGCATCCTCTCCTGGGGCTGGAGTGTGGGGACCAACCTGGAGACTGGCCAGGATCGTGGTGCAGGGGAACTGAGCATTGCCTGTGCTTCCAGAGCACAAATCCTCAGGAACTGAACTGGATGTGCCCTTTGGAGTGGCCACTGAGACCTCGGTGTTGCCAGAGGATTGGAGGGGAGGTGGAGAAGGAAGACTGGAGGTGATGGATGAGCACAGACATTACCTCGTGTTCTCCAGAGCTTTTCCTGCAGCTCTGACACTCCTGTCCTGCCTGGGGACATCTGACAGATCTGCCCTGGTTTGCTGGACAAAACACTCAGCCAAGAGCATCAATTCAATCACTCCTAAGAGCATCAGACACAACTTCAAAGGGGCAGATGAGGAAACCAATGTCTGCACTGCTGCTGGTAATTTTGGTCCTCTCTGGTTTCTAAAAGGAGGTGCAGAGGGAAAGTTGCACAATCTGGGAACTTGAATGGAAAATGAAGAGGATTCACAGAATCAGATAATTCTCCTGAGGGAAAAATAAACTCCCAAGGAAGAGAGTGGCTGGGTATTTTGAGCACAGAGGTTGCCAGCAAATGGGCATCTCCCAGACCTGGCTGTGTGTGGCCTCTGCTCTGCTGTGCAGCTCAGGGTTTGGAGCATCCATCACTCATGGCCAGGGGGGTTGTGCAGTGGAACAATGTGCCTTTATCCCTGCCCTGAGTGAAGCTGGGCTGGGTGGGTCCTACTGATGATTCCTGTCTTGATCTCAGCACTTTTGCTAATAAAGTGTCTTTCAGCTGCTGTGAGGGGATGAAGCAGAGCACAGCCAAGTGACACAAAAAGCCCCAGAGCCACCCAGTCCTGCCTGCTGCACTTCAGCTCCCACTTACTGCACAGCAGGTTTAAAAATAAGTTGACTTTCACTGATCAGTGCCTGGGTTCCCTTTCTCCTTCCATCTCCATTAAGCTGGCAGTGGGTTCCTGGGCAGCATTCCCACATTCCTTGGAGGAGGCTGTTCTTCACACCTGTTAAACACTTTGGGACCATGGTCCTGCAGATTCTCACTGTCCCCTAAAGCCTGGTGTGGGGTGAGATCCTGCTCTCCTCTGTTTAGTTCTTCTAAAGACTGGGCCTTTTGCTTGGACTGGTGCCCAAGCATTTTTACAAGTCCAGACTTTCACTCTGCCCTTGAGAGCTGCTAGGGTTTTTTCTCAGGATTTTGTTTACGTATGTCTCTCCCTGGCCTGGTTTTTAGGGGAGAGAAATGCACAGAAAAAGTGCTAAATAATCTTGATATGTATGATAATTAGTTATTATTTGTAAATGAAAAATCAGGCTCTTACTTTGGCCTAATGCCCATCAACTTCCAAATATCATTTCAGAAGAGAATGTGTTATTATTTATTTCTAATCAGATTTTTGTTGTCTTCCCCTTTTACCTTAAATTCCAGAATGAGAATATTTCATATTATGAAGTTGGAAAGAGAATTTGTCATGTCTAGAGTCCTCTTGAGGAGTGACATAACCAGATAATAGACACAGTTATCTGTAGAATAGCACTGTACACAGAGCAAACACAGCTTCAAAAATGGACAAAATTATTGCTACTAGACCATATTTGTATTCCATGTATTATTGCAAAATGCAGCTTATTCCTATTTGAGATGGAGTTCAACTGATTTTTTTTCTATGTTGGTGTCAGAAAATGGAGTGTCCTTTGAACTTGAGGCTTGCAGGTGAAGGAGAACAAGCACAGGAATAATTTCTATCCTGGTTTTGTAGATTCATTCCAGCATTTTTGTACCTCTGGTTCTGTGACAAGCTTTGGGCTGGCACAATGTAAACTGCAAATCTGTGATGAAGCCAAGTGGAAACTTCACAGGAAGATAATAAGCAACAAAAGCTTTTTTCTGATTTTTTGAGGGTTTTTTTTAATGTTTAGGGCCCACTCAAGACAGAAATAGTGGATGAATTATGACCATGACAAGTCCCCAAAATGTAGCAAAACCAATTTATAAGGAAGCTAAGGTAACTTAGATTTCCATAACTAAAACAATTTAATGTGAATTTTCCAGTGTCGGAAATGAAAGGATGAGTGAGAACACGGACAATGGACCCACATTACTTCTGCTTTAAAAATTAGAACAAATTAAAGCAGTTTGAGCCCTGTCTCTTTCCTTACCTCTGCCTACTTTCCTGCTGTGCTGGTTCTTCTGACAGTGGAGCAATCCCAGCCACGTGCCCATCACTTTCCTGCTAACTCTGCCTATTGAAGGTCCTGGTGCTGAGGATTTGGCTGCTGGGGAATATCAGTTTAATGTGTTCCTACAGCTTTGTTAAAATGAGGATATTGTCCACAACACCAGTGGAACTGGGCAGAACTGGTCCCAGTGGTTTTTGGAGGAAGGAATTTCCTCCATTTCTCCGACAATTTGCTCGGTTTGCCTGTGTGAAGTTTCCTAAACCTTCACAACGGCTGTGACCACAGATTGGAGAATTCAAGCAGAGTTTTTGCAGGGAATTGCAATCTTTAGTGCTTGAGTCTGTGGGAAGGAACACAGACAGAGCTGTGCTGTGTCATCCCAGCAGAATTCCTGCAGCTCGGGTCTGATTTGGGTCACAGCATCCGTGCAAGGAGAAAGCCATATCACAGCAAGAATACAGGGATATTTCCCTTGATTATGCCTTCACAGTCTGCAGCTGAGAAACTTTTTGAACCAGAGATTTGTTCCTGTTTTTCCCTCTGAGATCAGTGGCAGCTGTGGGCACTCAGTAATCTCTGAAGCCCAGGCTACTATATTTAAGTGGCTAAATATAGACACAGAGGCCTAGGAGCCCATGGGTACCATTGAAGTGGACTGGAAACTTCCCATTTGCCTTTCTGGGGATTGGATCAGGCCCTATTTCAGGTAACCAGCTTGAAAAAAAGAAAGTAAAATTGGATTAAGTGGCTTGTGCAAGATGGTTGAACAAATGGGACAAATGGCTGGCAAGGCTCAGGAGCTCTGGATGCCATTCCTGTGCTCCCACTGCCAAATTAAATTCGTTCTTGTAGAGAAAGAGCTCGTGCTGGTGAGCCTGTTGTAGAGGTGGAAAGGCATCTTAATTGCATCTTCTCAGGGAACAGAGCTGCAGGGGTATTTTGTGCTGCTCTTTACAGCAGGGTCTGGAGAGCAGGAGCTCACAGGATGCTGCAGCCTGATTTCTGCCTGGTTAGCAAAGTGATTGAGACACAACCTCCATCTGTTGGTCCAGGATGGAGTCACTGTTTTCAGTCCTTCTGCTCATCCTGAAGTGCACACACCTATCCGGTTGCAGAATTTAGGATTTCTGAAGCAAAGGCATTTAGAGAGGGGGAAGGCAGGGAATCAGGATTTGCTATAATGGTAAATTGCATAATTTGGGGATTTCTCCAGTTCTGGCTACAGCTCCTAGACTGGTGGCAGGGAGATGAGCCGGCCTGGCAGGGAGCTGTGCCTCAAGCCTGTGCCAAGGCCAGATCCCTCTCCCTTTGAAGGCAGGGAGAGTTAAACTATTGACTCCACTGCACTTGGGTTAAGCCTGTAAATAGTTCCTAACACTTGCATATTATTAGCTGCTCTCATGGCCAGATCTAAGCATACTTGATGTCTGGAGGAATTTGACTTTGCATACAGCCAGACATTCCTCATTTCTCATTAGCTGGGTAAACATATGTGCAGAGAAGTTGGGTTTGTCCTCTCAACACAGTTGCTTCTTCCTGAGAGGGTGATGGATGGCCTTGTGGAAAATGTGTGAAATACAACATTTCTGGAAAGAAACCCATAGTTTGTCTCACAAAGAGCTGTGGCTGTGACAGCTGAGCAGGGGAGGCTCAGGCCAGGCATAGGTTGAAGTCTTTTGTGATGTGGGGCCTTTGGCATGTGCTCTGTGTGTCACCGAAGATAAAGACAGCAAGTGGGGGTTCAACAGCTGGGATGGGAATGGCAGGGAGCTGTCATCCATGGCTGTGGCAAAGGGCATGGGAGAGGCTTTGGAATACTGTCTGTAATTCTGATTATATAAACTGATTATATGATTATATTACTATATTAAACTTGCACAGGGCTATAGAGTGATTTGTGTTGGAAGGGACCTTGAATTTCACCCAGTGCCACCCCTGCCATGGGCAGGGACACCTTCCACTACAGCAGAGTGCTCCAAGCCCTGTCCAACCTGGCCTTGAACATTTTTAGGCAACATGTGCCAGGGCCTCACCACCCTCACAGGGAACAATTTTTTCCTAATATTTAACCTGTTATCCCCCTTTGTCAGTGTGAACTCATTCCCCTTGTGCTGTCACCCCAGTTCCTGATGAAGTTCCCTCTCCCACTTCCTTGTAGCACTTCAGGCACTGGAAGGGGCTGTGAGGCCTCAACACAACCTTCTCTCCTCCAGCCTGAGCAGCCCCAACTTTCTCAGCCTGTCTCCATAAACTCCATCTCTTGCTTTTCTTCATCTTCTGCTCCCCAGCCCAATTTTACACCCGTCCTTTCACAGTCGTGCACCAAGAGAGTTCCCTACGGATTTCTCAGGAGGAAAAGCAACCAGCAGGTGCATTGTCACCTCACTTGAGTGGGCTGCAATGGCAGCGCTGCAGGAGCACCAAAACTGGGGGCTGGATCCACACCAAGGAGACTCTGAGGTGCCTGGGCTCTCTCTTCCTCAGTCACCACAGGAATGACCACAAGCCTTTGGGCCTGGGTGATCCAGCTGGGACTGAGGTGGGAGAGGGCTCAGTGCACTGCAACAGCTGGGACAGGACAGGGACATAGTTTAGATAAGACTGGACACCTTAGTTCTGCTGTGAGAGCTTCAAGTTGGGTTTATTACTTATTAAGTGCCTGTTTTGATCCTCATTTCAATGAGGCCAAGCTGCTGGGCCTCAGCCCATGCAGTGCACTTGTGGTTCATGTTCCTCTCCTGAGAGCTGAATGAGTTGCATCCTGCCTGATATCTCTGGGCAAATTCCACAAAAAGGCATTGGGCAGCCACACCCAGGGCCAGAATTTGCTCCAAAACACCAGGGGTTGGTTTTTCCCCCAATGCTCTGCATGCAAATGAAAACACAAAGCAATCCATTTTAATCTGCAGTTTCCCAGAACAAGGGTTTGGACCTGGATGTGTGGGCATGAAATGAGTCTAAAATTAGACTTACCTACCCTTCAATTAAGCTCGATATCTAAGCATCCGTGGGAATGATCCCCAGGCCTGGAGTTATTGCCTGCTGAGAGCTGGCTCTTTCCCTGTCTGAGGGTAGTGCTGTATTGTTCTCTTAAGGGCTGTGTGAGTCACATCGTGTATAAGTTGTTTTATCACTGTAATTAGTCTACATATTGAGGGGGAAAAAAATAAAAGAAGGGTATACAAAAGGATAAAGGCAAAACATATTAGCAGCCCCTGTAAAATTGTGAAGCTCTCCATATGATATTTTTTTTTAAGTTGAGAAATAAAACATTTCTAACTCCTTTCATTTAGGCTTCCACAGAAATGTCTCTCCCATATGTCAGTGGTGTAATCTACATAATGAACAAAAACTACATCTACAAACTACATGAATCTACATAGCTTCACAGATGGACTGGCTGATGCAAGGGACATTCTTTGATATTGACGATTACTGAGCTTTTGCTTCCTATGTTGCATAACTTTAGAAAAGTGCTGTAGTTCAGGGAGGTGAGAATTTCTTCCAGAATAATCAGTGGCACAAAGTAGCTGGAGGAAAAGGCAGACATTAAAAAGAGAGGCCCCCAACCAAACCCCTTTTTAGAATGTGTGGGCCCTTTTAAATACAAATAAACAAACAAACCCCACACTGATTTCACGCTTTACTTTTTGACCAATGTCCTCAAGTTAATGGGTTTTTTCTCCCCACAGTTTATGCAATGATACAGCTCTTCTCACTGTCTTGGAACTTGTTTGTGCCCTTGGCTTCTGAAGTTTTTAAAACTTGTTTTAGGTTTTATTACAAATGCTTTTTTTAAACTAAAGGCCTTTTAGGAATGCAGGAAAATATTTGTTTTGAAGTCCAGCTTTCACCTTCGTTGCTTTCCTTGGCCAAAACTCTCCACTTATTCAAATTCACAAAGTTCTAGGACTTCAGATTTTATTTCTGTAACCCCACTTGGTAGGTTAGAGATCAATTCCTTCTGGATCCTCTCTCTGTCTTTCTCCAAAGATGCTTGGTGGTGAAGTGGTTTTAAACCCTCCTTCAAACTCCTCTCCCAGTTATTGCTGGAGCAGAGAGGTGAAGTCAGAAAGGTTGAATTTACTATGACCGTGTGTCCAGGGCTTGGAAAAGCTTTGTGGAAAACAACAGTCTAGTTTGTATGAAAGAGGACATTTTCTTTTGCTGTTTTATTGAGATGTGTCATTGCAGCCAAGAACCTGGAAGACATTAAAGTCAATGTGATTGTCACAAACATTGAGGGTTTCATTTTTTATTTTTTTTTTAATGAACCAGCTACACTTTCAGAGTCTGAGGTGGAACAGCAGCCCACAAGGAGCTATGAAGGTGACATTTTGGTTATCCAGGAACAACAGTAACATGCAAGAGTTCTCAGCTCTACGTGTGTGGGGAGAATATAAAGTTTTATGAAGTGATGGTTTCCAATATAACGAAAGATATCTCACTCTTGGCATGAAACTCAGACATCCACCCATCCAAAGCCTTTGCCTGAGGCCTCCCCAAACTCACACTCTCCTCCTTTGTTCCCCAGAGCTGCCTGATTCCTGGGGCAGTCATTCTGTCCCCCAGGGAGTGTCCAGCTGAAGGTGTGGTCCTGTCCCTGTACCAGCAGAGCTGTGACAGCACTGGCAGCTGTTTGGTGGCCAGATATATTTGCAATATTTGCATGGAGAAGGTTGTTCCCTTCCCTAAGGATTGTACCTGTCCTCAGGGAGAGGTGTTTTTTCTTGAGTCAGATCAGCACCAAGCTGAAGACTTCCATGAGAGTTCTTGCTCTTCCATCTTCCCTCAGACCGATCTCAGGTGCTGCACGTGATCATCTCTCCCCTCCTGCCCTGCTTGCCTGGGACTGTGACCTCTGAGTGCCTCTCTCTCTATTTCAGGCATATTGTCCTGGTATTTTTTGGCCCAGAGCCTGCTTTGCTGGCTGGAGCAGCTTCCCAGGGACTCTCAGGCAGCTGGGGGTTGAGCTGGGAATGGAGTCTGTGCTCCTTGAATCCCACTGGAATGCTCAGCCTGCTGTTGCTTCCTTTGCTCTTCTAGAGGATCTCCAGAACACCAATATTCTGCTGCAGCTGGAACCCTGAGTGCAACAAGGGACATACATTTATTTTTGGTTTATTAAGGAGGGCCACCTTTGGAAATTATGTCTGTCCTCAGCTTCCAGGGTTGCACCTGCCTGATCCCCTCTATTTTGAAGTAAATTTGGAGCCAAATATGGCTCAGAATAACTGCATCTATCCATCTATCCATGCTTGAACTTGGATAAATATCTCATCACTGTCAAATGCTGTCATGTGCTCCAAGCGGCATTCATGTTTTGATCAATATGAGATTTCCTTGGGGAAGGGGAGAGAGTGGTCCCAGCTCAGATAATCCATGGCAGAAAGAGGGAAGTGAGCTCCTGATTTATTGTTATTGGCTGGGTGAGACATGATGCAACTGCTGCACAATAGAAAATGTGGTTGCATTTGTAGACTGAATGATTCCTAGCTGAATTTCCATTCAGTTTTGGCCTTTCCTGCTCATTCATCACTGGTACACAGGCCATAATTTCCCTCAGCATATTTTAATTCCAGGGTAGCAACTGGTTTGCTAAGAGAGGTTCATCTTTGGGATTTTACTGACCTTTCTGGGCTCACTAATGCATAATAAAAACTCAATATCCAGATTCTGTAAATTAACTGAAATTTGTTTAAGAATACACATAATGTTTTATTTTCTCTTTGACTGAATGAGTGTGTAGCATTCCCAAAGTTAACAGGGATCCTCCATTTGAGGATTGAGACTCCATTTGTTCTTTTTTTTCAAACCTCCCTCACAGTAAAGCAACTTTTCTCTTGTGTTTAAATGAAGTTTCCTGTATTTCACTGTGCCCATTGCCCCTTGTGCTTTCCCTGGATAACACTGGGAAGCTCTCACTTTGTCTCCTTTTCTCTCCCTGTCAGGTATTTATCCACTAATATCCATATTCCTGCAGTTATGCAATTTCCTGAAGTCTTCACTGTTCATTTAGAAATAGGATTTTTGCTTTCTCAGTCAGAGAAATGCCGTTTAGCATTTCTCCTCTGGGCACAGGAGCCAGGAGGAATGTGGCATTTGGATCAGAGATGGTCTCCAGCCCTGTGCTCTCCCCTGCAGGATGCTGCCTCCCTCTCTCCTCTACAGGGAGATAAGCACACCTATGGCACCCTGGTGTTATCACACCAGAATATTTAGCAAATGGCTTTTGTCCTCCTTGGACACGTGTCCCCAGTCCTTGGCATGAGGGGATGTCACCTGGGAGCTCCTGCTGAGACATTGTCTCATCTACCCCTCCTTTTTGTCTTACCCACCTTTTCTGCCTTATTATAACTCAGCGAGGGACAGAGCAAATGTTGGCTTCCCTGGCTGCTTAGCACAGTGGCAACTCTTAAAAAAAAAAATTAAAAAAAAAATTAGTCCTAATTAAGGAGTTGTCCTCATGATTTGTGGTTTTGTATACTGGCAAGCAGGCCAAGGCTGTCTGATTTCATTTCTGTAAAAGAATGTAACTCCAGCTCCTTGCCAGTTTATACCATTCCCCATGCAGGGCAGTAGATAATTTCTCATGGTCCCAAAGCTTTCAACAATACTCTATTATGTTTCATGACTCATAAATGGGCTGGTGCCCATGGAAAGCCATGTGGCTCTGTGCAGGCAGCACAGCTCCCTGCAGTAGGTTTGAACTGATTTCATAGCCTCCAGACCTAGCATGGTTTATTATTTTTATGACTTGCTCACTGTTCTCATTGTTGCTAAGACCATATTGCATCAGGGATAAAATTCAAGGCCCTGGTGCATTTCTGTGCGGAATGAAAAGCACAATTTGTGGAGCTGCCATTAGAGGCAGGAGAAAACAAGACCAAACAACAGGCTGAACTCAAGTCAGATCTGACAGCTCCTTGAGATAAGCAGCTCCTGTGAAGTGCAGGCAGCTGATAGATTTGATATTATCTTCACTGACAGAGCTGTGGGGATTATTCTTGGCTCACCTGTGCACTCAGGGCTCTGCTGATGGACGTTGCCCACCTTCACTCTTTTAAATCAGAATAAACCCAAGGGTTGGAAAAATAGGATAAATAATCCTGAGGCTGCTCCTGCCACAGAGCTGAATCAAAGCAGCCAACGGTGACTTGCAGAATTCCTGCTCTCAGCCTGCTGAGTGTGTGCAAACACGAGTGAAGCCACAGCCCAGCCCTGCACACCTGAGTAAAGGCTGGGAGATTTTAGTGCTGTGTTTGTCCTGCTTTTATTAATGCCCATGGAAAAAACTGCTGGCTGGCTTCTGTCCTCAGGATTTTTTAATCCTATTGTGATTTCCTGGGGTTTTGATTTGGCTGGCGTGATCTCAGCAGCCTTGTGATATGGGGAGGGCTGGGGTGGAATGGGAGCCAAGAGGGGATCAGTGCAGGAGCGTTGAATGGAGTGGTTTTGTCTGTTGTTGTAAAGCTGTTTTGTAATACTCAGATAACTTATTGAAACTGCTGCCAGGTACTATTGCAAGCATATGACTGTGGAAATAGCTGCTTGAGTAATAAGAACAATAGAATTTGAAAAAAAATTATTTATATTATTATTTTTTAAAAAATTAGCTTGGGTAATAAAAACAAACAAGTCAGTATTGCTTTATTTGCCTAGTTAGATCTGTTTTCAGATTCTTATATTCCAGGCTAAGAGAACATTTAGGTTGTAATAATACAGGCTGAGGGCTTTTTTTTTTTTTTTTTAAATAAAATAATCCTTTTCCTTCACATATTTGTTCAGTTTCTTGTGGAACCATTTATTCAGTCTCTGATACTTGAATTTTTAAAAAGTTGCATTCAGATTTAGCCTCAAAAGAACATGCAATAAAGCATTTCAAAATGCACCTTCTTATTGTAGTTTCTCCTTGTTATATAATTTCCCATTTGCTATTTCTTTTTTCTCATTTAGCCAGTTAGGGAGTTTTTAATGTACAGATTTACTTGAGAGGGCTGAATAGATTTGGTCTGGTGACAGAAAAGTACGTTCCATAAACAGATCTGTTCCTTCAGCAGAGCTTCATCTGTTCAGCAATTTTTTTTTTTTTTGGAAGGAGTCGCAGCATTAGCATTGGGAATGGGCACGGCTGCTTGAAACAATCACTGGGCATTTGTACAGAGAGCAGGGACTGGAGTCAGGGAGCTCTGAGAAGCAAAGCGTGTGTGGATCTGCTGGGATGCCTAATGATTCATTTAGAGCGCCGTGCTTAATGATTCTAACGAGCAGATGTGGTAATCCTGCTGCCATCCTCACCACCTCCCTCAGCCCTTTTCCTCCTTGCTCTTTCCAAGCAAATGAAAAGCCAGGATGCAAGCCCGGCTTAGGCAGGCCTGGCTGGCAGCAGGGCCGGGTGTTCAGCACCTTGGGCAAGATGCAGAGCCCAGGTGGGATCCAGGTTTCCCACAGCCTGGCCCACGCTTGTGGCTCCCATGGATTTCCCACGAGCTCCAAGAGGGAAAATTCCCTGCTGTGGACCCAGCTCGGGGACTGCAAAGGGAGGATGCAGTGCCCAGCTGTAATTAAAAATGCCTTCCTATTAGCCCGTGTGGCTGGAGCCAAAGGATCCGTGCTCTGATGCTGAGGGAGGCAGGAGCAGTAATTAATTAGCTGGATGAGCTTTTCCATTGCGCAGAGCCCGGTCCCATGACCCAAGACAGCTTTCCTTGCGAGGCAAAGGGAAGATTTATTTATTAAAGCTCAAGGCAAAGGTACGGATAGATAGGGAAAAGTTTTGGAAACAACCTAAAATCCTTGTAGTGCAGAGCAGCCCGGGGAACTGTTTACCCAATTTTCATGCAGAATGCCCTCCTTCCATCCCACCTCTGACCAACTCCAGACAGCCACCTGCCTAGACATGCTCCTTGGGGATTTTTCCCTCAATTCAAATGCAAATGCTATGCTGATCACTTGCTCCGGAGGTTGGAAGCTGCTCTGGAGCAGTTACATGAATGTTTTCCCCAGCAGCAGAGGCAATTTAGTTTTGCCCCCATGTTTGGCCACTTGCTCTTGGCACTGTCCCACGCAGTTCATTGCACCCCAGTTGTGCTGAGGCAGCTCTTTGTGGAGACGTGAAATCATCCAAAATAAAAAAAAACCCAACCTGACTGCTGCTCAAAAGAATTTTCCCTGACCCAGTTTATCACAGAGCCCCACAACCAGTTGCATCAGCGCCTGAAAACAGGAGGTAAACTGAGGTGTAGGGATGGGAACAGGAGACCTGGGTCAGGCAGGACAGTAGGAACTTCTCAGATTTGATTTTTTGCTGGAAAAGATATTGTATAAATACATCTCCAGGTTGTGGTTGTACAGCAGCAGACCTGTGCACCCAGAGGCAGTAAATTGGTGTAGGTCAGGATTGGGAATGCAGATTTTCTGTTGAACACAAGATGCAGAATCCATGCAGGATTAAGAAACAACTGGAGGTGGCACTCAGTGCTCTGGTCTGGTAACAAGGTGGGGATTGGTCACAGGTTGGACTTGATAATTTTGGAGGTCTTTTCCAACCTCAGTGATCCTGTGACTGTTTTGCCACCTTATTTCAGGTTTATGCTGTAGCAGGAGGATGGAGAACACTGCAGCTGGCAGAAGCTAGAATGGTGCAGGCAGGTGGTGTTTGCCCTGGCATGAAGCCTGCTGGGACAAAGTTGATGTGTTGAAATGTTTTGAACAAATTGGAGCTGACTTACCCCTTTGTGTCTTATCCATGTGGCATTTTCAGGCAGGATCCTGGTGTTTTTTCTGATCCAAGGCATGGATGTGTGGCTGCTTTTCCTTCATCACAGCTCTTTGCAGGAAGCTGTTGAGTTCCTGAGGGAGATGTTTCCTTCTTGCCTTCATGGTTTGCAGCTGGGGCTGTCCTGTGCCTCCTGTGTCACCAAAATTGTGGTTCAGAGCACAAACACTTCTCCATGCCCTCCCTTGGCTCCTCACAGAGGCTGCACACGATCTTTAGATTTGCCCTTAAAACAGCAATGAGGCTGCAATCGTGGTACTTTCCTGGACACACAATCTTTTGGGATAAATCTGCCATTTCCTGCTGTCAGGATTTGGGATTCCTGAGGAAAAGGGAAGAGCAAGCATCTCCCCAAAGACTGAGGGAGGTGAAAGATGTGGCTGTTTTTGCATCACTGAGGTGAAGCTCAGAGCAGGAGGCAGATGGAAAATGGGAGTAATGTGGAGTTAATGCTCTTGACCAGTAACTCATGTATTCATTTATCCAAAACACAGGTCTTTGCAACCCCTTCTTTGAGAATTGCTCCAGAAAGTCTGGTGCTTCTGATCTTTCACTCTGTGCTGTAGCTCCTGGCCTGGCTTCTGGCTGGCAGCTGTGGACAGAAGGACAGACAGGTTTGGGTTTGATGTCCACCAGGAGCAGAGGCTCTCCTGTGAGGCTGCTGCTGAGGAGATGCAGAGCTGAGGGGCCAGACAGTGGCTGTCAGAGAGCAATTACTGTCAGAGAGCAGATTTGCAGATGTAATGAGTTAATGCCTAAACAAAATTAGTTAGAGCCTGGTTAAAGCAGCGTGCTGTGTCTGAGGAGTGGTAGAAGGCAATGCCTTTGGACATGCATTGAAAATGGATTTTTTTTTCCCCTGGAAAAGTGAGCTGCTGGCTCAGTACAAAGTAGGGTGTTATTGAATAAATGTCAAAATCTGTGAAAACACAGGCCCAGAGACTGAAGCAGCGTGCAGTGCACAGCTGAGGATTGTTTCCAAGCACAAGGGCTCTAAGTCTGAGCACATGAGGAGATCTGTGGAAAAAGCTGATTAGGTGCATTTTCTGGAGAGGTATCTGGGGTATACCCACAGTCCCAGTGCTTGAAGAGGCAAGTCTGAGTGTGAGTGTGAGCATTAGGCCTGGCAAAGTGTCTTTAATGATGAGGTTTGGACACACAACTCAACACACAATTACTTTTGTTTCCCTTTTCCTCTACTTTTTTTTTTTTCCATGATTAGCTGAAGGTACCTAGAGGATGCTTTGTTCTGCTATAGCTCCCTTTCCCTCATTCAAACCAACTTAGTGTGCTTTCCTGGACAGCAACCAAGTTTATATTTGTGCCAGCACCCCAAGCTTGTGCTGACTTGTTCCATTGTGGCAAAAACTGCTAATGAGTGCAAATGTGTTCCTGGAAAACCCTTGGTGCTGGAGAGGCATCTCTGACTGGAATGATGCTCCTGGCTATGAAATAGCTGAACACCTGTTCCTTGCTCACTGCAAAACCCCCAAAAACCAACAAAGAACATAACAGCCTCAGGAGCTCTGCTCCCTTTTTAATTTCTGGGTGCCCCCTGTCTGCAAGGCCTGCTGGTCAAACTCAGGTTTTAATTTTTTTGTGCCAATCACTCAAAATTGCCACATTCCTGTATCCACTCAGGAACAAACCCTGCTCTTCTGTTCCCACCTGTAAAGGGTTGTCATGATACAAAAGATTGAGGGTTGGCCATGAGGAAACATTTCCTGCAAGACCCAGAAGGAGGCAAACTGATATTTGGAAAGCTGTTTGGCTTGGGGACATGAGGGGTTTTGTTTTAAGGCTGACCTTTAATCACCTAAGTCCTGTCTAATCGAAACTGAGAGCTGGGCTGTATTTATGGCTCAGATACATTTGTTATTTGCTTGGAGTGGGATTGTTCTGCAGTTTTATATCACAGCTGCCACCAGTGGTGCTGCACTGATGGATGTATTCACACAGAGAAGCTGCTTGGCTTTTTCCATCCCTGGAAGTGTCCAAGGCCGGGTTGGACAGGGCTTGGAGCCACCTGGGATAGTGGAAGGTGTCCCTGCCGTGGCAGAAGGGTGGAATTTGTTGATCTTTAGGGTTCCTTCCAACCCAAACCATTCTCTGATTTTATGGGAATTTGTTCATCTTTATGGGAGCAGATCTGGGGTGGAAGAGAACAGGAGTAGGAAAAAGTATCCCTGAACAGCTTTATAGTCATCTTAACAGCAAACAACAAAAGAAAACATCCCACAACACCACCCCCAAAAAACCAAACAAAAACCTGCCTGACCAACAATTGCAAAATTTCCAACCAAATAAAAAAACCCACCCCACTCACAGAGTCAGGCTTTCAGTTTGTATTAACTGCTCTCACTGAGCAGTGGAGGAGCTGGCCTGTCCACACACAAACTCAGCTGGCTCTTCCTTTCTGCAGTTATTTTGCCATCTCTGTGGTGTTTTTTAAATTATTATTATTTTTAAACAGCACATGAGTTGCATCACCTCCAGCTTTGAAGGTTTTGCTGATAATCAGAATGGACTTTCATCTCTGTCTGAGTCCTGAAGGAGATGAAGATTAAAGGCTCTCCTGAGCACCAGAATCATTTGGCAGCTATGGTTCATCTCAGGGATCCCTAACTCCTCCAGGGCTGGGAACAAACAGTTCTTGACTGTTTTCAAAATCTATCTCCACTAGGCACTTCATCATTTTGACTTTGTAATGCATGTGTTCACAGAAATATATAGAACCATTTTAATAGCTTCAAGCTGTTCTAGGTTGATCTACCCTGGTAGGTACTGGCAAAATCTGAACCTATTACTTCATGAGCTGTTGTTCAAGAGACCTGGATGGGTCAGAGGAGTGGAAATGGAAAATAGTTTGGTTGTTTTTCTTTTTCTTGGGTTCTGGTGTGCATTTGAATACCAGGCAGCCTGAATATTGCAAATTATGAGATGATTTAAGGTGTTTCAGATCAATTTCTAGGGAGCTGAAGAATCATATGGATTAGCTGTGTGGAGCAGGATGTAGGATTTTCCTTCTCTTATTCTGTCTCTGCCAGAACAGTTGATCAGAATGGTATTAGAGAGTAATGAAAAAAACCAAGAGAAAATGAAAAGAGAGAACAGCTGTTTACAGTGATTAGTAATGGGGTGGAAGGCAGGCAGTGGTTCAGGATGTTTTCCCAGCCTGGAAAAGGTGCACAGTCTGTTTTTTTTGCAGCTCATTATCAGAAAAATGTGCCCCAAATGTGTCAGAGAGGGCAGGGGCTGACACTGGGGTGGGGCTGCCCCTCTGTGGGTGTTTGGGGACAGTGAGAGGTGACAGTGACCCAGCTCTGTGCCCTGCTCAGGACGGGTGTGCACTGAAGGGATTTCAGAGCTGGGACCCCAAAGCAAAGCTCCAAAGCTCTGCTCCCCTCCAGGCTCTGAGCTGCTGCTTCCAGCCTGGATTGCCAAAATCAGACTTTGCAGAGAGAGCACAACTCCTGTGTGAACCCAGCCTGTCGAGGTAGAGACTGAGACAATCCAAAGCAACACACTCCATTTTTAGGAGGCTTCAAACTGTTTTTTTTCTAGCATGCATGCTTTTTGTACATTCTTACAAAGCTCCTGAGTTTACCCTTGACTCATTGGTCACCAGAGACAAAGAGTGCTCATTGGAACAGGCAGTTACAGGTTTCTCTTATTTATCCTTCTTTCTTTCTTGGTTTCTATGTCAATGTCCTTGGTAGGGAATTCTTTGAGGGGTAAGCATGGATCCTCTTATCAAACATCTCTCTGGCTCTCAGAAGTGGCTGTAAAACCTCTTCCACACCAGCCTGATGCAGCCACCTCTGAGGGAGAGCTTTGAGAGTGGCACTCAGGCACAAATAGTCAATATTTGTACATTACAGCTTTAAACTGTTCTCAGTAGAAGAATAATTATCTAATAGTTAACACACTCCAGCTTGGAAGTGGGAAGTCAAATCCTTTTTGCCTGCTGTTACCTTAGTTACCCTGTCTGTACGTTGGGGATAAAATGAGAACCCCCCACAACAGACCTGGGGAGCTGTTGCAAGTGTTAATAAACGTTTGCACAGCTCTCTAAAGTTCTCTGATTAAAGTAATTCTGAACTTGTGAAGTGTTAAAGTCTTTTTGTAGGCTTGGCTGCAGTGAAAAATGACTGGAATAGAAGAAGCTGAGTCCTGATTTTGAGAAACTATTGCAAGAGAATTTGAAAGAGGATGGTTATATGTTAAGCTGTAAAAAATCAGAGGATTTTATATATTTAGAGAAAGGCAGATCTTATGATATTGACATAATATTCAATTTTTTCCCCATTTTTCCAAGCCAAACCACCCTATTTCTTGGTAGAAATTCTGAGAAATATACTTTTATCTTCTATTTAAAATGTGCTTTAATTATTATTACCCTTTCCAGACCATCAGAAGTACAGACAGAGATGTCTCCCACAGCAGCTGTTCAAGAGACTTACAGGGAGAAGAATTCACAATTAGTTCACGTAATCTCAGAATTAGACCCAGAACACCCTTTACCTACCCTGTTTGTCTCTTTTTTTAAAATTTTATGTGAAAATTTCCAAGCTAGGCAGTGACTGTTACCTCCCTGTGGATGTTTAGTGTCCAGAGAGCCCCACTCTTGGCTTTTTGATGGCGCTGTGTTAAAAATGTTTAATAATAATAATAAAGATCCCAGTGTTAATGGTAATGCAAGCAGATTTGAAGTTTCTGGACTATAACTGGCTTTTATCCTGCTCTGCAGCAGCCAGGGGCAGCAGAGCCTCCAGGCCAAGCTGCAGCATCAGTTACACCCAGAGAGCTTCAGACAGTCAGGGACAGGAGACTGGGTGATGTAGATCTAATATCACCAAAACTAGAATAAAACAAAGCTGGCAGTTGATTTTTATAATCCTGTATCTATGTGTTGCATTTACATTCTCTGAAAAATCCCTTTGCCTAGGATTTTTCTCCTGGGAAGCTGAGAAGCCTCAGAGAAAAGGAAAACAACTTTATCTCATTTGCTTCTCCTCTGTTTTACTCATGTAAAATATGTTTAGAGATTGTTTACCAACAGGTGATTGTTTCATTGGTTTCTGCTGTGAGTTGTTTTAACTCATTGGCCAGTCAGTGCCAAGCTGTGTCGAGACTCTAAAAAGAGTCATGAGTTTTCATTATTATCTTCTTAGCCTTCTGTAAGTATCCTTTCTGTATTCTTTAGTATAGTATAGTTTGGTATTCCTTAATATAATATAGTATCATAAAATAATAAATTAACCTTCTGAAAACATAGATTCATCATTCCTTTCTTCATCAGGGCTCCCTGCAAATACATCTCTATCTATCTATATGTATGTATATATATATATTTAATTTTTTTTTATGGAGGGCCTAGATGTAATAAATCCTTAGCAGGCTGTTTAGAAAAGGCCAAGCCCAGTGCCAGACTCGGGAGGATGGGTGTGGGCAGGGCTGTGGAGGGAACAGAGTGGCCTGTCTGAGCTGGCCAGGCAGACTCCTGCAATTACATCTGAGAGAGGAGCTGCCCACGTCAGTGAAAAATGAAGAGTATTTCTGTCACCCATGGCTTGGTGCACAAATCAAAGAGAGGAAGCTCACTTAGCACTACATGCAAGAAACCCCAAAGCCTGGCGTGTTCCAAGAAGCTCAAATATACCCTGTCCTGACTGCTGGGAAGGGAAGCAAACATCTTGGGTGGTTTGCACATCATGCCAGGGCTGCCAAGCAAAGCCAGGGCTACTCCCTGCCACGTGGAGAGGAGAATTATCAGGGGGGAAAAAATCTGGGAGGGCTTTTTAGCTGGGTTGATGGTGATAGGAGTGCTGGTGTCAAACTGGAGGGACCTTAAATCCCAAATAGTGTGATGGGGCACATGTGGTTAAATACAGAGGAGCCTTGGGAAACTCAGCCCTAACTCCTGCTGGCAAAAGGCACCCTAAAAAAGGTGGTGTTGCCCCTACAGGGTGTCTTTTCAAATCATAAGAGTGTTCTAGAAACACCCTAAAAGCTTTCCATGGCTTCCCAAATGAACCCCTGCCCCAGGAACTTCACCTTTCTGCAGCAGCCTCTGGGAAGTGCCTTGAATTGGTTCAGTTCTGAAGGGCAAAAGCAATTAGTGATGCTTTTGTCCAAGTATCGTGCAGATCAGGTTAATAACACGTAAAAATCTTGTTGAGAGCTGTCTAAGGTTTGCTTGTATATGTAATTTCATTGATTCACAAAACAGTTTCATTTTTCTTAAGCAATTGTCAACATTCTTAAATAGATGGAGAGTAGTTTATAAACTGTAGTCCCGTCAGCTCCTTACTGACATCAGCTAATCTTGAAGCTCAGTTGAAAAACAGGGCACAAGACTGAACTGAGTAATGAGATTCCAGACTGATTTATTTTAAAAATGTATTTATTTAATTAAAAAAGTTTATAAGGTACATAAGCATAAATGTTGATTGTACATCAAATATCTTTAAATGCAAACACATAGTCTCTAGGAAATACCCAAGATATTCCATAAGGGAAGATGAGAAAGAGAATAAATCCAAGATTTCCTGGTCTATGGAATTATCTTCTAAGGAAAGTAGAGAACTTCCCCATGATACTAAAATGGAGTGGGGGAAAAAAAAAAAAGGCAAAAATGCTCTGACATACCTCAGTGGAATAATGCAGTGAGAGAGATAAGTCAGTGATTCCCAAGATATCCATGGATAGTTTCCATCATGAACAACTTTAGCCAGTAAAGCAACTTTTGAGCTTGGATGAAGGGTGAAATTTTGAAACCCTGAGTCTGTGGGGTGTGATTCACCTGCCCAAATACAGAGATCTCCATCTGTGCTCGTCTAGACTGCCTTTACAGTCAGCACAGAGCAAACAGGCATTTCTAGGGCATGATTTGCCTTTTCCTAAAATAGTCATCTGGGATATGTCAGGCAACTGCTTGGAGACAGAAGTCCAAAGATGACTTAGCAGTATGGAAATCTGTGAGCCAGAAAATCGTGTTCTGCAATTCAGAGCTCGCTTCTGAAAGCCGAGGACTTTTTTTTTTTTTTTTCCCCAAGACCTACGTGGAGAGCCATAAAACACAAGGTTTCAGAACCACAACCTGACCTGAACCACAAGCCCCGGCTGAGGATCCATCTCAGGGAAGCTGTTCCCTGCGGATCCGACCTGGGAATGGGACTGGGATGGGACCCATGGTGCAGCCAGCCCATCTCAAACCATTTTGAAAAATTTCTTCCTGGAGAATAACTGGGTTTTCAGTGATTGCTTTGCGGCTGGTTTTTAATCCTTTCTTCCCACAGAAAGTGTAATCCCAGCAATCTCGGAGGAGTCTGTCGGAATCAGCCAGAGGAGGGCACTTTTGAGCTTTGGGAGACCTCTGGGCCAGTGGGGCCGAAGGTGCCGCGTGTCCCATTCGTTTTATTTGCTGGTCACATCCCTAAAATCCTCCAGCAGTAGGCTGGAGTCGGTGTCTGTGCCCTGGCTGTGGTGGCTCCCATCCCTTCCAGGCTCCCTTCTCTTGGTCGCCAGTTGTGGTTGTGTCTGTCAGGAGGTGGCAAAGAGCCAATGGTTTCTCCTTGAGGGGTGAGAGAATCCCAGGATCATTGGGGGTGGAAAAGACATCCAAGACCACTGAGTCCCAGCTGTGCCTCATCCCCACCTTGTCCCCAGCCCAGAGCCCCGAGTGCCACCTCCAGCCCTTCCTGGGACACTCCAGGGATGGGCACTCCAAACCTCCCTGGGCAGTTCCAGGTCCTGAGCACCCTTCCCATGGGGAAATTCCTGCTGCTGTCCACCCTGAGCCTGCCCTGGCCCAGCCTGAGCCTGTTCCCTCTCCTCCTGTCCCTGTTCCCTGGAGCAGAGCCCGACCCCCCTGGCTGTCCCCTCCTGTCAGGAGTTGTGCAGAGCCACAAGGTCCCCCTGAGACTCCTTTTCTCCAGCCTGGGCCCCTTTTCCAGCTCCCTCAGCTCCTCCATTCCCTTCCCCAGCTCCATTCCTTTCCCTGCACACAGCCCCCAGTGTCCATCTTGCAGAGCCCAGAACTGGACACAGCCCTCGAGGGGCCTCACCTGTGACAAACAGAGAGGGACAATCACTGCCCAGGTGCTGCTGGCCACACTATTTGGGATGCAGACCATTGGTTTCCTTGCCCACCTGAGCACACTGAGGGATCCGTGCTGCAGAGTTTGGGTGTGGATGAAGGTGCTGGTGCCTCACTTCCAGGCTCTAGGAGCCAGGAGCTTTTCCTGCAGGACATGGCTGAGATTCTCCTGTGCTGGTGAACTGAAAAGGGCACAGCCTGGAGGGCTGGGGTTGCCACACCACTGACTTTTCAGTTGTGGCCACCCTGGGGCCAAGCTGATGGCCTGGGCCAGTTTTTGCTGTTCTGGGTGATGCCCAGCTGTGTCTGGAGGCCCAAGACAGGACATGGATTCTTCCCTGTCACTCAGCCCCAGGGCAGAGGTAATGTCCACATCACCAGCATGGTGATATCCATTGCCTTGTGGTGGTTTGGAAGTGTGGGAGTGCTTGGCTTCCTTTGGGACACCCCTCCCTTGGAAAGGTCAGGCCTCCAGGCTGTGAAGTCGGAGATGGGCTCAGCAGCCACTCCTGCAGAGAAGTATTTTCAGGGAAAGTATTTAAAACATGAGCAGCAGGGGAGTGGGGTGGAAATCGCAGGGAAAGTGAAATCCGTAGGTTTTGTGCATATGTTGGCTTTAAAGAGTGGGGAACCCCTGCTGAGCTTCTTGGCACGGTGAGCCAGGCCAAGGAGGACATCAGCAGATGGGTTCATTACCGAGGCATTTTCATTATCACCCTCGGGGCCAGCCCTTGTGTCCTCCTGGTGGGAGCATGGGAAGGAACACCGTGTTCCCAGCCCGGGATGAGAGCACAGGGGGAAGTGCTTGACTGTGGGACAAAAAAAGCCACAGTGCCTGAGCACACCACACAAGTTCACGTGAGGAGCTGCAGTCCTAAAGCCTCCCCTTGCCTCAGCCTGAAGGTGTAAAATTCAAATGCACCATTAAGCACCACTAAGTGCCAGTGGGAATCTGGTTTATCTCAGGGGAGGCTCCCCTGGTGTGACCCTGTCAGGGCATTAATTCCAGTGGAGCTCACTGGAACTTGTACAGAGGCAACAGCAGCAGACAGAACTTAGCACATGGAGTAAATCTTGGTGAATCCAACATGAAGGTATTCCCTACTGAGAATGGACTCATGCCTCAAATTTGTTCTGACTTAGCTTGTAATGGTAGTTCTCTGAAAGCAGGGAAATGGTAGTTTTTAAACACTCAGGTTCCTTTAAAACTTCATTTGCAGGAACAGAGATATTCAGTTAAACTGATAGCATTGCAGCTCTTTCCCAGGGAATTGTTAGGTTTTGTGTTTTCTTATCTTTCCCAGAAGTTGTGATTTGCAAACAAATAAATCCATCTAAGGCTTTGCATCCCTTGCTTAGGCTGTCATGGCTGCATTGGTGCAAAACATTGGTTTCTTCAGCCAGTGTTATTCTCACTTTTTCTCTCCAAGTGAGTGTGTGACTGTGGATTTGTGGAGAAATTTGCTCTCAAATTGGGATGGAGAAAGGTCCAAAAGTGGGTTCTAGACCTGGTAAGGATTTTGAGCTGGGATTTGGAGGAGTCAGCCCCTTTCTGCCTGACACAACCTCATAAGCTGTGGAGAACTTGTGTGCTGGACTTGGAAGTGTGCAGGCAGGAATTTCTATCACCTCTTTCCCAATTATCATTGTTTACGCATGAAGCCACCTGTTTTCTTGGGAACTTGCCACAGTGAAAAGAAGTTTTTTTTGGTTTTTTTTCCATGTTCCCAAAAGAAGGAGAAGACAGAGGAAAAAAAAAAAAAAAAAAAAAGCAGGCGCTTTAACATTTATGAAGAAAAAGCAAATATGTATTGCAACAGACCTGGAAGGGCCAGAATGGACTGAATGTTCCTAAACCTTTATGGTAATTTGCTCCAGTAATTTCCATCATAATTAAGAAGCTGATAGTGAAGCCATTATTGCAATGAGTCAGGCCTGCAAGATCTGCTTCCACAGCAGCCATAGCTGCAGGCTGCCCATATCCTGCATTTCAATGTTATTAGTTTAGAAGTGGTTACTAGAAATATATCTGTTAAATGGAAAGTTTAGAGCAATCCAGATATAGGAAGCTGATAATGAACCCCAGCTGCGGGGAAATGAGGAGGTTTTATGCACGCCTTGTCTCTGCATCCACCTTTGCCTCCAGAAATACGACAGAGTAATCGTGAGGGATTTATTTTTTTTTTTTAGGATGCTGTGTCCTGGCTGTTTCCCTGCTGCTGGCTCTGCCTCTCCTCTGGTGTGGATGTGAGAAAGAAAATCAATCCAGCTTGGTGAAGGCAGCTGTAGCAAAGATCACTCTTGATTTTTCTTCTTATCTGTCCAAACAATGTTCTTTATCTCCTGCCCGTGCTGACTGCCATGAAAACTGTTGGATATTGAGTGGTTCTAAAAAGCAAATTGTGTTACCCAGGTGCCAAAATAGGAAGGTGGATTGTACATGTTTTCCCTCTGAGTGTTGTGGAGCTGTTATTAATGACAGATGGTTGATACAAACAGATTTCAGCCCTGGAACTGTTCTTGCAAATTTGCTGGTCATCCCTTGTGCTCCATGATAAAATGACTGAGGGGTTTTGGGGTTCTTTGTTTGTTTTTTTTTAAAGTGAGAATAGGAAATACAGAATAATGGTGAATCTGATTCAATTATCAGCTCCCTCAGTGCCCCACAGATTGAGTTCCTGGTAAGAAGGGTGGCAATTACCCTGTGAGCCCCCACTGCAGGAATGTTCAGGACCAGCAGGATCACAGGGAGCAAGGACACGTCTGGAATTTGGATAGCACTTAAAATGTGCAGCACTGGATCTTCCAACCTCCCTTCTCTGCAAGACACTGATTGATTCCTCCTCCCTGGGGCAGGTGTTTGCCAGATTTGTTATGGGATGTGCCCCACGTGGAGCAGGGAATCTTCCAGCCTTTTTTCCAGAGTGATCACCAGGGAAAAGCTGAAGGAGCAGCGTTGAGCTGATGCCTTCCAAAACCACAGGATGTCTTCCACCAATCTTGCTACCACATCAGTGCCTGGCTTTCTGCTGGGTCATTTTATATTATCTTTAAAAATATTTAATCTTTTCAATCCATACCAAAAAGGGACAAAAAATGGCTCAAGAAAAGGTCAGGCTCCTAATACTTAAGATCTACTCCCAGTTGCTTCTTTTAGTACCAGCCAGATACTAAATCCTGGTTTATGGATTGAGTCCCATTTCCAAAAGGAACTGGAAGAGGACAGCCTGGCACGCTCTGGGTGTTCCTGTGAGTGAGGTGGCTTTGAAGGGTCCTGTCCTTTGGGCAGGAGTTGGTTCTGTTTGCCCCTGGCAGCCCGGGCTGTGAGCACAGAGGTTCTGTGAGTGCTCTCTGAACCCCATCCCTGATGTCAGTGATGCATTTACCCTACAAGACAAGCAGAATTCCTGCCTGCACCCCATGCATGGAGCTCGTGGTGGCATTTCCTGCCCTGGCCTCGCTGCAGATTCTCCTCTGCACGTCAGGATTTGCAGTCCTGGCACGTGCTGCCCGTGGGACTGCTCCCTGCAGCACATCCATCCCTCCTGGCACGCTGAGCCTCAAATATCTCCTTTGCATGGCTGGGGAAGAGCACAGAAGTGGAATCACTTGCTGGGAGAGCAAATGCAAGATATTATAAAAAGCTTTAGCAGGATGACTCAGGAACAAGAATTACTGCGTGCTGTCTAGTAAGAATTCTAAAGCTCTAATAACTGAGGGGTTTTTTTCCATTTTATGACTTACCAAAAGCCAAGGTTGACCTATTAGCTCACATTATGACTGAGGTATCAGCCACAGGATTATGCAGCAGTAGAGTTTAATGTTAGTCTTGAAGCTGAGCCCAAGCAAAGTCAACGTTACGACCTGAGCTAATTGTGACTGTAGAATAGCAAAAAATCATTTAAGGACACTCGCTTTCACAGCTTTAGGTTGGTTCCTGGGGACATGAATTAACTGGAAATCTCAACTTTCCCTTCCTTTGGGAACTGAAATTCTAGGTGAAAATAAAACGTCCAAATAACTGCACAAGTCTTTCATGCAAGAATATCAGATAATTCACAACCAGACTTGTGCTTCTGATAAATTTTTCAGCTTTGCTTAGCTGATCTGAAAATTCAGAAGAAAGGCCTTGATTTTAAATTAAGCAGGCAGGATAAAAAAATCCAAACTAACACAGGACTGAAATCAAGTTAAAAAAAGATGTTTAACTCACATGTTTGGTTGTGGGGTTTTTTTGGTTTTGTTTGGTTTGGATTTTTTTGTTTGGGGTTTTTTTTTTTTTAAATTTTTATTTTTATTTTTTTTATTTCCCCAACTTTGGTATGTATCTTTTTCAATGGAAACAATTTGCTAGAATTAATATAGAATCATGGAATGGCCTGGGTGCGAAGGAACTTTAAAGATCATCTTGTTCTACCCATGTACAGGGACACGTTCCACTATCCCAGGCTGCTCCAAGCCCTGTCCATCCTGGCCTTGGGCACTGCCAGGGATCCAGGAGCAGCCACAGCTTCTCTGGGCACCCTGTGCCAGGGCCTGCCCACCCTCACAGGGAAGAATTTCTTCCTAATATCAAATCTAAACCTACTTATTTTCAGTTTGGAGCCTTGTCCTCTCACTCTAGGCTCTTACAAATAGTCTTTCTCCATTTTTCCTGTAGTTCCTTCAGGCACTGGAAGGAATTTACATCCAGCCAACCTGCTGCTGCTGGTTTTATTTTCCTTCCCCTGAAGGATTTTGCACAGTTCTGTTCCGAATCAGTGGCAGAGACCCTCACCCTCATGGACAGGAGCGGGGCAGCTCTTTGGAGAGCACTTTTTCTGGATAATCTCCCTAAACCAAGACCCAAAATGAAGGGTGTGGGGAGATTTAGAGGATTGACCCCAGGAATGGCAGGTTGGAGCCGTGGCTGTGGGGAGCAATGGGAGGCCTGGCTCCCAGGAGCTGCTGGAGGAACAAAAAGTTCCTCCTGTCCCTGGCATGGGTTGAGCCACGGCCGGTGGTGAGCTCCTGACCCAGCACAGGATGTCTGTGGGATGGGAGGGAGGCTTTTTGGAAAAGAACTTGCAGCACTTCTGCAGGAAAAGGTTCTACAAACAACTGTGTTTAATCTCGGTCTCTGCTCAGATGTGGGTGCTCGTGGTTTGCAAAGTTTGCTCAAGAAGGGGTCAGCAGGGTAACTCCAGCATGATGGACACTGGAGATGTCTTACTCCTTTACAGAAAAAAGATTTGAACAGGGCAGGACATCTCTGAGCTGCCAGTGGAGTGAACTCTGAGCACTGCCTGGCCCCCGCCTGCGGTGGCTTCAGTTACAATAAATGTGTGTATTTTATGCTCCCAGTAATTACCTCATTAGGGGCACTTGGAAAGCAGATAGTGCTTGATCTTCTGGTTGAAAAGTTGTCCAAAATGTGGAAACTAAGAGGAGAGAGAACAGAAGGAATACTTTAGAGCTCACATCTTGTATAATGTGGGGACTGAGAAAACAGACCTCGGCTCAATAGGTTCAGGCTCTCTTTTATATTTATGCCACTTCAAGGAGGATCAGAGATCAACTGAGAAATTCTGTGCATAGAAAATTTTGGAGTTCCATTTTCCCCCTTTATCTTGCCATGCAATATATAAAACATTTGTTAGAAACCTGTGAAGCTCTTGGGACTCCTCCACCTAAAATTATTATTGCAAAAACAAGTCTTGCAGGATTTTGCCCCATCTGCAAGGCCCCAACCTAGAGACACTATTTGTGAGAAAAATTACACAGGATAAAGAGAAATGTTTGGATTAGGGTTGGGTAAGAAATTGTAGCAGTCACTTCTGAAAATCTTGGGGTGAGAAATGTTTTGAGAAGGAAAGAACTGAGGAACAGCAGAAGATGGGACCTGGTGGGAAAAGGTAGGATAGCAAGAAGAGGAATGAGGGAAGGGTTATTCAAGTGTTTTATTCGTTTAAAAGAGACTCCAAACCAACAAATACACAAAAAAGGCTTCTAGTTGGGCCAGCTCCAGGGATCTGCAGTCTCATGGGTGACTCCAGGAGAAGACACACTCCTTGCTTTACTTGGAATGGAGGGGAGACAAATGACGAGAGAGAAAAATCCACACAGAGTGATAGGAAAAAGAAAGCAACCCTCAGCATGGAAGAGCTGTGCTGGGAAAAATGTGAACAACTCATGAGGATGTTGCTGTTATTTGTTCCAGTACTTAATATTCTAGACAAAGAGGGCTGTTCTCTGAATTTCTTCGTATGACCTTATTGTGTATTTGGATGTATTTGCTGCTGACCTGGAGTTTTGGATGGGCATTGGCTGGAAAATTTTTCCTTACAGAGATTGTTTTCTTGTTTCATAATAGGAGAAGTTTAACCCTTCTAGGAAAGGACAGCTGGGGCCTTGTTTCTCTGATATTGCCAATAATAACAATCACTGGTTCCTTGTCCAAACATTCTTTCGACACGAACGACATTTTGTACAGAATGTATTTTTTTCCAGAAATATTTAAATTGTTTTCTAAATGCAGTGGAAATTTTGACATTGATTTAATAGTTGTGGTATCAGGCCCTTGAGGGGAAAATGCAGTATGTTCTCCTTTGATTTTCTATTAATCTTCTTGCTCTTGTTATCTTAATTTCAGTGGATATTTCCTGTGCAAGGATGGAGTTGCTGTCCTGTCCTCAGAACCTCTGGTGGCCCTCCCTCATTTTGACACGTGAGCATAACTACATTTACTTTATTTGGCACATTTATACAAATAAGTGAAGCAAATTCCTCTGTGCTGGTGGCAAATAGAGACAAGGAAACCTCTTGTGACAGAAATAGGTGATGCAGTGGCAGATGCCAGGTCACTGTTCATATAAACAATTCTGGCTAATGTTGTTTGCATTTCTGCTTGTTTGTAAACCTAAATGGGGGAGATGAACCCACACCACACAGCCAAATCCTCATTTTTTGGTCACCTCATGATGTTGGCAGGACCTGGTGCTGCTGGAGAACCAAAGACTGGAGATGCCAAGACATCTCAGATGTCACTTTACCTTCAGAAATCTGCCAGCTTTGCAGGACTTGGGGAAGACTGGGCTGTAAAGAGGGTGTATTTAAACAGGGAATCAGTGGGCTGTTAAAATGTTTGCTGCTGAAATTCCATGATCAGTAAGGCCTGGTGGGGCTGCAGCTCTATGCTGTGGTAAAAATATATCCACAATAAAATATCTTCCCGTCGGGCAGGTCTGGGGTGTGTGGGACATGCTCGTGTGGCACAGGGTCTGCTGCTGTTCAGCACAGAACAGCTGAGGCATTAACAAGAGTTCTATAAATAAGGCCAAAAGAGATAACAATACATGAGTTTTCTTACTCTGTCACTAGCAGAGGTGAGTTTGCAGCCAGCCAGGTGCTGGCTGAACACACAAACCTTGGAATATTGCACTCACGAGCTGGTGTGTGCAGAGGGAGCATCTGGGACCATCCTTGGAGAGGCCCTGGCCTTTCCCAGGAATTCCTCCTCCTGCTCATCACAGCAAATTCCAAGTGCAGCAGAAAGACAGAGTCATGCCTCAGACCTTTCCAGATCCTATAGGAAACAGCCAGGACCATGGACCACATCCATATGTTGTCAGAGCTGGCTAAGCCCTCTCGCAGTCAGAACTGCAAGCTGAATAACTGGAGCCTTGCATCAGATTTGGAAAACAAACTGTTCTGTTTCATACCCCATCCTCAGCATGGGGAGCATGGATAACACTTCAGCTGGCAGCATTGGCCATGAGGTTTAACAGAATGCAGCTCATTCTTCCATGACTCTCAGCCCTGGAGTGTTGACAGCAAGAGACTTGAAGTGGGCCAAGGAAATTGATGCTGGATGCGAGTCAGGTACAAGGCTGAATTCAGCTTGGATTTAATGTTATTGAAATACCACAGGTGGTTTCTGTTAGGGTTTGGCCTCATGTGGCAGGACTGAAGTCAGGTCAGCTGTTCAGTGAGATCCAGCCTTGAATTCTCATGAGCATGGGGAGTTGAGTGAGATTTCAGTCACACCTGAAGCACAAGATTGTCCCTTTCCTGTTTGGGTGTGAACTTGGGATCAGAAATGGCAGGGCCCTGAAGTGTACACAGAAACCAGAGTGGGCTTGTGTGAACACAGGTTTTAGTTTTCTTTAGCTTAACTGGGATTTGCACCAGTGAGCTGTGACACAGGGCTGGGGTGCCTGGGAGTTGACCCTTTCCCTTGTTAATCCATGGTTGTTTTATCAACTTCCAGTTGGTCACAGGGGAACCTCAAGGTGTGTTTGCAGAAAATCCGTGGGAGGGTTTGAGCCTGGTGAGAAACCACAGCAGCTCCTCATGCCCTAAGCTGTGTCCATGAGTGTGTTGAGGCTGAGCCACTGGGAAGGAGAAGCCTTCCATCTCCAGGCTCTGGTTTATCCTGTGGTTTTTTGGACCTTGCAATGCTCGTGGATGTTCTGACATTGAAAAATACCCACCAATGTAACAAGAGGACTTTCCAAGCTGTTTGAGGATCTGGTTTGCTATGTCCTGATCAGGATTGGCTGTTACTGATATGGTTCAGTTAGAAACGCTCTGGATAAGTGCCAGGGACAGGATCAAGATGGAATTATGACCATGGTTAGGTATGAGCAGAATGCTGTATGAACAGAACACTTCCAATGTTACACTACAAAGTAAGGATGATTTCCATGCTTCCTGAGACAAGGTGCATAAAAGGAGAAAAATACCTCTCTGCTGGGTCAAACTCATCCAGAGAAACCTGTTGGGGTGAGATACAGACCAGAGGGGACATCCCAAATGTTGATGCCATAAGGCTGCAGAGTGGGTCATGTCATGGTTGTCTCTTGTGACATTTCTCCTTTTCCCCCTGTTTTATCAATATAGAAATACAGGCAGCTCCTCTGATATTTCTCACTTACAATTTTGAGGTGTGAAAGGGACAGTAAGAGCTGGAATTGAAAGACTTTCCTGCAGTCAGATGTATTTAGAGTGGCACCACTTTTCATCTGCTAGCCCAGACTCTGAGTCCTCTCTGCAGTCACCCAGAGACCATAAAACAACCAACAAAGCTCTCCTGTGAGAAGGCTGCAAGTACCTTATGTAGCAAAGGTGGTACCATGGACTATAAATGGAGGAAATGAAACATTTCCTTGTCTCTTTGCACCCCAGAGGAATCTGTACTGGCTGCAGGGGCCAAGGAGGATCACCGACCACATCCTTGATTTTCTAGGCTCAGTATTAGTGGGAGCTGACCCCAGTTTAAGCCTCATCTCTGCTGTTATTTGCCAATTCAGTCACTGGTGATATGATCCAGGGTGGTCATTAATTAGCTGGTTTGCTGCCTCATTTACATTTTTACCCATGATTTACTAATTGTATTCAATTATTCTCTATTAGTTTGACAGTGAAAAGGGTGGCAGTTATTTCAGGGCTGGCTGGTTTATTAATTCTAATCAATGAGCAGCAGAGAGGGCTGTATTTTTCTGCTGAGTTTCAGCAGTGCCAGTCACAAAGGTACAGAGATTTTGAACTATTTGACTCTATTTCTAAAAGAAGGCTTTTCTCCTTCACTGGTTTGATTTTAAATATTCAGCTTGCCCTCTTCCCTCTCCTCCCCATGCACAGAGGATTTGGATCCCAGAGTCTGGTTTTGGGTATCCTTAGCCAGTAAAATGGTCAAATATGGCTTCCAAAATACACAAATTGTGCAAGAGCTGGTTTTTACCAAAGGGCTGTTTTTTGCAGAGTCATTTTTTGCTTATAACTACGTCCTAGCAAAGCCTGAGGGACCTGTAAGAAGGATTTGTGGAGCCAGAGAGCTGGTTTGGTTTTTTTTTAAATCCCTTCAAATTTCACCTCTATTTCTGAGGTCGAATCATAAATAAAAATGAGTTTCTATTAAACAAAAAAAAAGGAGAAAAGTGCAAATCCTTCTCCTCCAGCTCTGGCTTTACCCAGGTATGCAGCAATTCTGTTTTATCACGGAAGCACCCATTGTGTGAGAAAGCCTCATTTGCACCAGCCTAAGCCTATCGAATCAAAGGCGACCCCTGATGAAGGGGAGAGAATGATGCATCTGACTCCATCTTATCAGAAGGCTAATTAATTACTTTATTATACTATATTACATTACATCTAAACTGAATCTGCCAAGCACTCACTCTGCACAGAACTGCACAGAACTGCCCTCCTCTCGCGGCTCTCCCGTGACTGTCCTCCCACAGTCCCCACACACACACACACTCTTGGCCCTGACAGGCCAAGGAAACAAAACACCATCACTTTGGGTAAACAATCTCCATATTGCATTCTACTTTGGCACAACACAGCAAATGATACAAGAATTGTGTTTTTCCTTTCTCTGAGGTTCAGAGAATGTGAATCTCAGAAATCATTGGGAAGAATTGCGCCTTGCTTTTCTCTGTGAAGAGAAACGTGGCAACACCAGCCTGCAAGGCTGATGGATAAATGTGCTTCAATTCCCCTCAGCCATTCCCGGTCTGGACTGTACATTTTGGGGGGGAAACCCTCCGTGCCACCCCGGAGCCGAGCGGCGTTGATGAACTCGCGCGGAGTCGCGAGCGATGTCCCCACGCCGCGGAACAAAAGAGCCCAGTGTTGAGCCTAAATCAGGGTCCTAAATCATGGGCCCTGCTGTGACAAACTGCACGGGGCTTGCCAGTACTTTTAAAACAGGGCTTTCTTGCCAGGCTGAGAATCCATAGAGCCTGGCCAAAGAAAACAATGGGAGGGAGCCAGGGTTCTCCCAAGCCTTGGCATGAAATCCACAATAGTAGCTTTGGCTGGGCTCCATGGGCTCCAGCACATGCTCCAGAAGGTCACTTCAGAACACCATAATTGCTTGGTATTTGCTTGCAGACAAAAATAATAATATAATAACAATAACAACAACAACACCACGAGTTCCACCAACACAGCTGAGGGGCTTTGCTGCAGCCCCAGCCTTTGGTGTCCCATCCCTGGTGCTGTGAGATGGAGGGGGAAGCGTGGTCTGAACAGCTAAATAACAGCAGGGGTGATGAGCAGCTTGCAAAGTTTGGGGAGGGAAAGTGGACTTTACGTCCCAGCTTGGCCTTGAAGCCCCGAGCAGAGTTTGTCACGGCCACTCAGGGGCTGTTTGCTGACCTTTGGGGTCACATTTTGGGGTCACTGCTGAGTTCACCTGAGGAGAGTGTTTGCTTTTCCAAATATCCTCCTCTCTGCACCTCTCCTTACTGGCAGTCCTGCTGGAGAAGTCAGGATCTGAGCAGATCATTAGGACTGGAAAACAGCCCTGAGTCTAAAGTCTGGCTCTGAACAACTCTGAGCTGTGCAGGGGGACTGCAAAGCTAAGCTTACTCTGAATTTCAGGGCCTGGATTGGATGGTGCAAAACCCCCTCTGATACAGGATGTTTGGTCCTGATGCTCACAATTCAGGATGTTTGCTAGTGGGACCCTAGAGGTCCCTTATCCCTAAAAGTGATCCCTCCAGCTCAGAGGAAGAAGTGGGGCTGAAAATCCTTAAGCTGTCTCTGCTCTTAACATGAAGTATCCAGGTCTCAGCCTTTACTATTTACATTTAAAAAAAGAAACCACATTTGATTATTCAGCATTCTTCTTTTACATTTTTATTGCCATTTTGCAGAGCTCTGAAGACCAGAGAAAACCTTTCTGCTTGACATATTTAATATTTTAGCACTTCATAGTGTCTTTAGACAAAAGCATCCAACATGCATATGTGTTTTGGCAGCTCTGCTTGTGGCCTCTGTTCTGTCTCTGGCCTTGAGAAGCAAAAGAATGAAAGAAAAAAAAAAACCCACACAACTTTAAACTGGGTCAAGATTGTTCCCTTTATTTTTGTTGATAGCTCCATTTGGGATTTGCATTGATAGAGGAGGGGGGAAAAAACACATGCCCTGAGCATATGTCCTTGAAAAACCATGTCACATCTTAATTTTCCTGGGCTGGCAGTGCCTGAGTTCCACACTCTCTGTGATGTAGAACTAACGAGGATAGAAGAGCAAGAAAACCTGTAATCAATTCCAGCACACAGCAGGCACAGCACACCCAGGAGCTCACCCCGTGTGTGTGAAATTCAGGGTGCTGCAGGAGAAATCCAGGCCATGCAGCCATGGCAGCCTAGTATTTCTAGCTGGAGATTATTTTAGGCAAGATTCTGCATCCATGGAAAAACAAAAGCAAGCAGAAGTGCTCCCTGGCATCCCTTTGTGTCAAATACTTGTCCTGGCCACCTTCGGAGCGCGGCTCAAATCCGCAAAAGCGCAGTTGTCAGGAAAGACTCAAGGTGTGGATTGAGGGTTTTCTTCTGGGCACTCAGGGTCTGTTTGCCTGTGTTTTAATCCCCTGTGTGCAACCCAGGAGCTTTGTGCACATGAGCTGTGTGTTGCTGATACCATGGTGATGATTAGTGACCCCAAAAGAGATCAGTGCTTTCAGCCAGGACACTGAGCCTGGGGTGAGGGGCTACCCTGGCCCCCCAGGCCAGCACCTCTGCCTGTTTCCACCTCTTCTCCTTTGGTTTAGGGCTTAAATTTCTCCTGGGAGAAGAGTTTTTGGACAGAATTTGTGCACAGAGTGATTTGCAATGTGAGATCCCGGTATCTGCGGGGGGTTCCTCGGTAGTGCCTATAGCAGCAGGGGTAGAAATAATAGAAATAATCATAACCTAACCCAGCAGCTGGTGGGAGAAGCAGCAGAAATGTGCTGTGACCTTCCAGGTGTCACATAACAGCTCAGTGTCAGGGCCCTGAAAATAAACCTCCTGTGTATCCTGTCTGCCAGCCCAGTGCTCTGGGCTGGAGGGGACAGCACTGGCTGGTGACATCTCCTGATCTGGGTTGATTTACAGCCTGTGCAGAGGCAGGGAGAAAGAAATTAATGATACACAGAGTTCTTTGTAACTGTGGATTTTCATTTTTGCTGTATTATTTTAAGTCCTAACCTTAAAATCCTGTTAACCTTCAACCCTGTTAAACCTAACCCTGTAAATCCTGTTATCTTCTACCCCTCACTATTGCAAATTTAGCAGTATCTTAGCTGCCTTGTGTTTAAGAAAGGGAATAGTCATTGGGGCATTAGCCCAGGAACTGGGAATTTTTTTAATTTCCACATCCCCGTTGTTTTCAGAGATCCTCTGAAAGTCCCTCTGCTTCTGTGTATTCAGGTAAAAGAGGAATCTCAACTGACAAGTGTCAGATAAATGCACAGAAACATGGGGGTGCCTCAAGTGTCTTAGCTTGTGGTTTTTATTACCAGGGTTTTTTAACCTTAGTGATTTGTAGAAGTATGACTGGTCCCTGCCAGGAATCTGGGTTGCTTTGCCATCAGATGATTCAGTCTTCAGTGGGAAGTTCCCTGTCCTTAGTGATCCCACGTGCTTTTCCCAGAAAATGGGCTGATAGAGCAACACTGAAAGATTGTCAGTCTGTCCCTTAAAGACTTTAATCCTTCAGAGTGAAAGTGAAACCCCCACCTTAACTCAGCTCCTCTCACTGCAGTTTGGCATCTGCTGGTCCCCTGCTCCCTTCCTCCACACTCCATCCTCTAGGGATGGACATTTCATCTTCCCACTGCCTCAGTTCTGAAGGAAGTCACTCTGGGGAATGTCACAGCACTGTGTTGTTATAATTTTGCAGCAGTGTTGAAGTCAACCCACGTTTGATGTTAATTTTGGCAGGGCCAGGGTCATATCAACTGACGCTGTCCCAAGCTGAGGAGAACTTCCACAGTCTCCAGTTATTTACCTACCACTGACCCTGTGAGCAGGGTTTGCACAGGGAAAAGCATGGAAATGGTTAATCTGAGATGCTTGGGCAGGCATCTCTCTGCCTGTCAGCTTTCCATCCCTCCCAGATGTGACACCTGATAGGGAACTGCTGGTGGGAACTGGCTGGAGGAGGCAGAGGAGGCAGATAAGGAGTAGCATGAAATTGTCTTTTGCTTCCCTGTGAGTGCAAGGGAGGAAACCAGCAGGTGTTATCCAGGGGCAAATGGCATGAATTGAACAGCAGAAACCCAACTCTCATCTCTCAGGATAGTCATCCTAAGCCTCTTGTGAACCTCCCTTGGCTCTGGTGGCTCAGCCTGGTGGCTGGGCAGGTTCAGATATCTGCACATCTGTAAATAATGAACAACAGCAATTCCACTTCCCTCTGAGAGACAAAGCAGCACATTGAGCACTGCTGGCAGGGAGCAAAGCCCAGCAGGACCAAGCTTAGGGCTGCTGATTTGAACTGTCCCCTGTGTTAAAGGGACGTCGTTGCCACGGTGGAATTGTCTGCAACCCAGCACTTCCAGCCTTGCTGGTTCCTTTTCCTTCCTCCTCTCTGTGCTGCTTACTCAGCCAAAGTAAGGGCTGACTAATATTGGAAGGATTTGCCTTTCCATTCCCTCTATTCCTTTTTTGGCTTGCTCCTTTCTTTAAAAATTACACACAGCAGCTTTGATGTCCAGACCTGCAGATGGGGAAACTGAGGCACGGGAAAAGGCCCAGAGCTGAAAGGTGGCACAGTGTCAGTGCAGGACAGAGCAGCAGAGCCAGGCACAGAGCCAGGCTCTCCTGATCCTTCATCCTGTGCCCAAGAGTTACAGATGGATGCCACCTCAATTCTGGCAAAATTAATAAATTCTTGCCCAGATCATCCCTGGCACGTTCCATATTCACTCCCAGCTCGTGAAGAGCCCCAGGTCACCTTCTGCAGGTGGGATCCCCACCCCAGGCCCTGTTTGCATTGCACACACACCAAGAGCAGTGCTGGTGCACAACCTGGAGCTGTGCCAAGGCTTAATGAGCAATCAGAAAGGTGAAGGAAGGTTCTTGGTGCTTATTTGTCCCTGCTGCTGCTCCCAGGGGTGTCCTTTAACCCTCTGAGTTCAGCACTGCATTGTGGAAGTTTGGTTTTTGTGCTCAGTGCGGTGTGTCATTGTCCCTTCAGTGACTTGCAGAACTCTGAGTGTTCAAAGACCATTTGGGGGATAGAGGGGGACACCCAAGCACATAAGTGAATTATTTAGGCAGGGTGCACATTGATTTCACTTTGTGTTTGGTTTGCAGACTGCTGGTAGTGCCTCCTCTTCCTCCTGCACCAAACTCAGGAGGGGATCTTAACTCTGGGTTGTCAGTGATCTCTGTGTTACCTGGTGGAGCCTTTCCTGGAGTTAGCTAAAATAAGCTAAGTAGTGAAAAAAAAATGGATTTTTTACCTCAAGTTGGAGCTGAGTTCCTCATTCGGTATTCTGGAATATGAAGTGATATATTCAGAAGAGAGTTTGCTCAGACTATCTAAAGGATGAAATGAAAGAAGTGCTGCTATTAATATATATCTATAAGGAGAAATCTATATGAATGTCACCACGTACTGCTCTGCCCCTGCCCAGTCCTGCCAGGCAGCAGCAGAGAGCAGAGCCCTCTCCAAGGGAAATGCTAATGTGGGAAGTTAACTCTGCAGCTCCCAGGAAACCTTGGATGGTTCTGCAGGTGCTGGGGTGGCAGTGGTGTGAGCCTGAAGGGAAAAAACGCAGGGGAGAGCCAGGCCAGCTCTGTGTGACTGGGAAATGTGGCCCTACAAAATGAGCAGGGCTGCAGGAGAAGCCAGAGGGATGTGCTGGCTGGGAGATTTGGCCTTGGACCAGGAACATTGCTGAAGGCAGGGTGGCAGCTCCCTGCTAGAGACAAATGCAGCTGTGGTTAAGGTGGCTCTTGAGGGCAGTCTTTGTTCAGGCAGTTTAAAAAGGAACGTGTAAACCTACACCTGCAAGGAGCACATGGGTGTGGGGCTGAGCCAAGCCCCGGGGAGGTCGGGAGGAATCTTTCCACTGACTTCAGTGGGCTCTGAGTCCAGGTCCCCAGTGATTGGCTTGAAGTGACACACAGACTATTTCTGTCTGACAGTTTTTTCCTTCCTGCATTTTCCAAAAACACCAGCAAGAGAAGAACAAGTCAGGACTTCATCTGTTTTGCCAAAGCAGGACTGAGGGTTGCATTATTCACCACATCCCAGGGCTGGCTCTGGAAATGGAGGGATGCAACACTGCAAAATCCAGAATTTTTGTTGGTTTTTTTGGTTTTTTTTTTTTAATGAGATAAGTAATCTGAGCCATTTGCTTTCTTGTTGTACAGGCTGAACCAATGGAATGGTTCAATGGGATGGAAAGATCTCTGGAAACATTCACAATGTGCTCTTTACTTGCTTTGGCGCGTTCCCGATCGCAGCGGGCGTGTGAGATGTTTTCTCTCTAAATTTGTAGAAACAACTAACAAATCCTGCAATGATCTATGAAAAGGGACACTTGCCAGGAGGAGTCTAACACAATGCTTGGAATTACGAGGCTCACTGTGCCTTCCAGTTCTTTTTCCTTGAAGTTCCCTTTATCTAAACTTTAGTTCTTCACCCATCCGTGGTGTGAGCTCTCCTGCAGCCGTCAGCACCACGGAGCAGTGGAGGCCTCCAACTCTATGATTAAAGCATTAAACATCAAATTCCTCTCTCCTGCCTCACTGCAGAAGTTTCAAAGGAGTTTGGTTGCTCTTTTTGTGGATTGATGTAGCTCTAGGGGCTTTGACAGTTGAACAGCCGTGCTTGTGTTGGTACACAAACTTCCCTGCTCTGTAAAAGACGTGTGTAAGAAAGCACTGACTGATGCATCTCTAGAGACCTCATGCAAGAGCTTAATTTAGTCCTCTTTTTTAATAGAAACTTGGATCTCAAGCACTACTCTTGTGTAATGACAGGCAAAAGGAAAAACTAACAGGCTCGCTTGCTTTTGAAACCTGTCAGGCGGCTTTAAAGAGGGGCTCTGCAAACAGCACCACGTATAAAAGTGAAAAAATGACCAAAGTGCTGATGAAAAACATTTTAAAGGCAGTCAGAGTGATGTGATGAGTAATTTGGGACTGGCAGCCTTTCCAAGCAGCACGTGAGGCTGTGTGTTCCTGGGGGAGTGCAGATTCCCCAGGGCTGGAATCTGCATAACCAGGCTGGGCTCCCCTTGAGCCTGAGGGGTGTCCCTGGGAGCTGGGACCCCTCTCTCTCCTTCTCCTCTTTTAAACCTGCTGCAGCTGCTGTGTATCCACCTGCAGACGTGGTGTTGAGGTCTCTGTGTGTGGATACTGGGAGCAGAACAGAGCAGTGACAACCCTCCCACGAGATGGGAGGTCCCAAACCTTTCCTGCACATCCTAATTGCAGTAGAAGTCTGGCTTTTACAGCCTGTAGCTGCCCCTTTATAATTTTTTGCTAAATCATGGTCTCCCAGCAGTCAGTTGACACTTTCACAATGCTTTGCAGCTCCATCCCTAAGGATTTGTCTCTATATTTAATGTATTTTGCTGTTTGATTAAAGCTCCTGCTGGCAGCATGCTTGGCTAGGGACACAGCAGCTCAAAAAACTGAGTATATGGTGGTAAAAGACATGTGCTGTGCTCTGAAAGAGCTGTTATTCCTGCCTGCATTTGCAATCTCCGAGCTGGACCTCAGCTTGCAACCCCACAAATTCCAAATCTGTAATTACTGGCTGCTGCCTCTGCTGTGAAACACTTTATTAAGCCTTTAGACTCATTAAAGATTTTCAGGAAATTTATGGGAGCTCAGGTCACGTTGCCTGTTTGTTTAGATAGGCCAGGATCTGCCAAAAACATGGCCTGTGGAGTTTCTGTGCTCACCCATATCTGCTCAGGTTTGTCTTCCATTGCCCTGTCCTGTGGTGGGATGCAGCAAAGAGCAGAGAGTGATGGCAGAAAATTAAGGGAAGTTCTGGCTTGGAGCTGGTTTCTTGCCTGGGGACAGTGGCCTCTGGACCAGCAGAGTGTGGGCTGGGGCTGTGAGCTCAAATAAAGCTGCCACTGCACGGTGTGGGAGTAAGGACTGAGCTCAGAGTGAGTAAGAAACCTGGGGATTGGTCCCTCGGGTTTTAAGGGAAAATTGCTCCCTCCTGCCTTGGATCTGAAGGAGCTGAGGGAAGTCCAGGGATCTCATGGCAGCTTGAGCCAGACAAGGTGTGGCTTTATCCAGAATCTGAGTTTAGTATTCTCCAGGATGGCTGAGAGCAGCAATTCATATTCAAGTCACTAAGTCCCTTAATTTAATTCATCTGCTGCTTTTTTTTATTTTTATTTTTTATTTTTTTAAAGGCTTTGCAAATGTCCTGTTGTGTAACAAACGTGGCATCCAACGTGGCTTGCCCAGCTGTCACAGAGAGGTTCTGCCACACTGAGCCAGCCCAGCAATGGGAGGCAACCTCCCAAAAGTGCTGTACTGATGGTGCTGTGCAAGGTTTGGGGATGCATTTGCAAGGTGTCTGTTCTTACAGACCTCAGAGGTGACTTTGTACTGCACTGTGACAGAGCTGCATCTTTAAAGCTGGGCTTGCAAGTCTAAACTGGCAATATCAGCATAGAACAGTGCCTTGGTCTGTAGAGCACCTTCTTGCAGGGTTAAGAGCACTTGTAATGAAGAATGCCAGTTGTGATTCCAGTCTGACTGTGTAGCAGGGTCTAAAGGTAACTTTTCAGCCACCAGCTCCCCTGTGACCCCAGCAAGGGCTGTGCTGATGCCACAGCAGGACTGATGGCTGTCCCTGCAGGAAAGGCTGAGCCCACTCTCAGGGAACAGAAAAACCCAGTGTTCCTGCAGACCAGCCAGACTGGGCAGTCTGCACCTCCCTCTGTGTGGCTTTGTGGCCAGACTGGCACTGTTTATCTGTGGGTGCTCCCTGGGATTCACCCCTGGGATGGAGCTGTGGGTTTCTCTCTGTTTTTAGATGCCCATGGCAGTGTGGATCCCTGCTGCAGGAGCTGATAACCTCTGTCTCTCCCATCTGGGCAGCACATGGGCAGGCACAGGGGCTGGGGTCTCTCCCTGAACCCTTTGGGATCTCTTCCAGAAGGCTGACAGCTGGAAAGGGAAATGCCAGCCTGCACCTCTGGATTTTGGGACCGCCTCAAGGTGCTCCGGAGGCTCCAAAGGCAAGGAGAAGCCCAGTAACACACACATTTCCCAGTACTCTTGTGTTAATGAGAATTAGAACCAGCCATGGCCCTGAGCCTACAAAACTCTCCACCCTCGTTTGTCTTTGCAGCCCAACAGAGGTGTAATGGAGGCTGGTAATGACACTAATTACTCCCCACCAATTTCAAGGACACAAAGCCCGTGCCAGCCCGGGATTAGATGGCTCCTGACTCTCAGCCCTTTAACAGGCCACTGGTTTCTCTTTCTCCCAGCGTTAATCAGCAGAGCTTTGCTGACACAATGCCTTGGCAGCGTGCCGTGGGGAGCTGCAGGCAGGGGAGGATGAGATAGACCATACGCCTCCATTTCCTGATTTGCTGTATATCAAGATATAGACAGACCTTCATTTTTTGATGTGAAAGCAGAATGAAAAACTAGGTTAAATCAGTCTGGAGGGATATTAAGCCGGTTCTCAGGAAGCCTATGCAATTATTATGCCTCATCCCAGCCTTCTTGATTGGGAACATGCCTTTAAGAACATGATCAGCCCCAGGAGATCTCCCCCGTAGCCTGGGAATTCCACCCTGTCTGCTGACGAGGAGGGAGGCTGGGCCACAGAAACTCTCCATTCAGAAGGAGAAAGCTTGGCTTCCCTTTTTTTTTTTTTTCTTTTTTTTTCCCCCCCTGGCAAATTATAAATGTGCACGTTGGATTCTTTTGTCAACCAAATCTAATGGGACTGGCCTGAGCTGAATGGCTGGTCTGTGTGATGCTGGGACTGGGTTTCTTTTCAGGTGCTCACTGCCTGTTTCCAGGAGATGAGGATTAGCATCTGCCTTTGGCTGGGAGCAGCTGTGGGCGCTGTGTCCCTTGGCTGGAGGGTTTTTGGGAGCTGGAATGGATCGTGTCAGGCTGGCTGGGCTTTGGGGCTGAACAGGTGCCTCCTCAGCCCTGGGTTATCACAGTCTAGGGCCAGCAGGGAGGATTTTTTTTTTCTCTTTTAAAAGGTGGGAAAGTCATCCAAGGTTTGGTTTTCATGCAGATTCCCTTCTGTTCCCTGCAGGGAATCAGGCTGCCAGCTCAGCTGGGATGAGCTGGTTGTGGGGATGAGGAGGGGAATAAAAAAGTTAATCAAACCTCAGGCAGGAGAACAGTTCTCGAGGCCAACATGCCTGGGATTTCCTTTGCTGTCTTGTGAAATTCCTGAGCTACTTGGTCCCAGGCTAGCTGGGTTTTTTTTCCATGGCATTTAGAAAACAGGTTCCCAGGCAAAGCATTTTATTGATTTGATATTCTGATAAAACCCACCTAGATCTGACTTTCCAAGTGGAGCAAAAATAACTCCAGCCACTAGAGCTGAAAGAATGTGAAGCCTTCAACCTGTCCACTGCAGGGGTGGGCTTCTCTTCTGTCTCCCTGTCCCTGACACAGCCCCCAGCCCCAGAAAGGCACGTGGTACACACATACACAGAGCCTGTTCTTTGGGAAATCTGCCTTTGGGAGTGCCCATCCATTACGGGTCAGTGCAGCTGTTCACGTGAAGACAGCTCTAAACTCTCCCAGAGACTGCTGGCACACATCTGTGGGTGTCCCTCCCTCCATCCCTGGGGGCAGGAGGGAAGTGCTGCCACCTCCTCCACCCTTGGGGGCCACCGGGGAGAGGCTGGTGGCTCTGGTAGCCCTGGTGGCTCTGCACACACCTCACCCCCACACCCCACACATCCCAGCTGCTGCTGTGGACACTTGGCCCTTGTGCCAGCTCCTTGGCAAAGCCTCCTTGCTCTGCCCCTCCTGAGGAAACTCGTGTGCATTTTGTGAGGTTTGACTTTGAAAGAGCAGCTTCCTCCAGCTCTGACTGCATCCACTTCTGCATCAGCTCTTGGGAAAGGTTTGAGATGGAATGAACTTTTACTTCCCACTGCAAGCTTCCAGCTCAGGGGCTGTTTTCCTGTGTGTGTCCAGAGAAAAGCTCTCTGTGTTCATGGAGACCCTTGAGTGCCACTGCCCCCTCCAGCACTGCTTATCCACCTTCCTTTTATCCCTGCATTAAGTCCCAAACCTTCCTAAGCCTGTTCTGATGGGTCTGGGTGATAAGCCACCAGAAAGTGCAAACATTCCAAGAGAAGGCGAGGATCTGTGTTTCCCAGGAATAACCTTGTGTCCCTGTGGTCATTCCTCCACCCCACAACTGCAGGAGAAAGGGGGAGGCCTTTGAGCTCTTCTGGCTGAAAAATGTTCCCAGGAGCAGGGGACAGAGTGACAATCCCCCCCACACCATCCAGGTCCCAAAACTTCCCTGCACATCCTACTTCCAGTGCACCTCTGCTGGGTGCTGAGGGGACCTGGGTGTGAGAGGGTGGCAAGGGCAGGGCTCCTGCAGCCCACTGAGAGCTGTCAGCATCCCAGAGTGGGAAAAGAATGGACACCAAATAGCCAGGAACTGTAGTTTCAAATGTAAAGCAATCCAGGCATTTCCAGCCAGAGGCTTTCCCCCAGCTGTTGGTTTCCAATAGAGAATTATGATCAGTAATTGATACTCTCAGATGTCTCAGTGCAATCCCCAGAGAAGAATGGTCAGGGCAATATATTTTTTTTTTCTCCTCTCACTGGAAAATTGAGCCCCAGCTGGGGCTAATAAGTGCTTTCATTAAAATACTGATCTTAATCCAAAGCTGAGAATAATGTCTCCTCTGTGCTGCAGCTCTCCTCAGCTCTGACAGGGGCTCTGCTTTTGAACAAGAAGTGAAAGAGGATAAATAGACACTTCTCACCCCAACACCACAAAAGCACTGATGGAGGAGCCCAGTGAGGGCAATTTCCATTTGATTGCAGCAGTGGAATGTGTTCTTGAGCCTCTCATGCAACAGTGATGGAGATGGGGTGTTTGGCAGTGATCCTCCTGGATCTACCCTCCTGCTCTGCCCAGGATGGTCCCACCAGGCAGAAAATGGGGAGCAGGGGTGTTTGTTGGGCTCCAGTCACAGCCAGAGCCTTTCCATGATCTCAACACAAGGATTTGTTTTGTCCTCCCACTTCTTCATTTCCTTCTGGACACCACAGAGAGATTATTGGTGGTATTTTCTCATCCAGAGCTGACCAGAGAGAGGGAATTTGCAAACTACATCTTGAAAGGGTGAAGGGTTTTTTCCCCACTCTCACACAGAGAAGGGATCTCCCCTTTTTTTCCTAGGGATAGGGCCTGTGCATTTCATTCAGAAAATGGCAAGAGCTTTGTTTCATGTTTTTTTGACACTGACCTCTTTCCAAGGCTGGACATGAGTTTTGTCCTGATCAAGAGCAGGATCATAAGGCATCAAGTATAACACAGAATGCCACTGCTCTCCCTCACTCCCCTCTCCTCTTTGTCCTGTTCTAATTCTGTCACCACTTTCATTTAAAGGTGATCCTGTCCCTGCTCACATCTTTCCTACTTGTTCTGCACGGGGGACTCAGACAGGGACACTCCAGGAGAAGCCTCAGATGCCATGGGGAGAGGAAAATCTTGATTTTTCCTGCAAGTAAGGCAGACTGGGACTCCCAGCAGAGCCTCCTGCACGTGTGTCAGGTGTCAAACCTGTGAAGCTGGTGGCTTTTTGGGAGAAGAACTTCTGTGAGTTCCTGTGAGGAAAGCTCTGAGGCACAGATGATGTCCTGAGAGCTGAGGTGCTTTGTGAGGAGCAGCTGAACTGCAGGAAGCTCCCCTGAAATGAACCCTCTTTTTTCCACACTTTCCCTCTCAGTGTCCAGCTTTCTGCCTCCTGGTTTTCCTGGGAGTGGAAAAAAGGGCATTCCAGGCAGCAGAGTTAGAAAGGGAAGGGCCCAAAAATAGAGAATTCATCAGATATCTCTGAGAACACGTGATCAGAGGAGTCACACGACTCTGGGGAAAACTTTAAACTGCTTTAATGAATGGCTGCTCTGGGATGTATTCTCTTTCCTGCTGGATCTAGGATGTCCTCTTTGAACAGCAGCATCTTCTTGCCCTCACTGGCCAATAAAAGTGAGCAGCCAAGTTTTGAGAGTTCCACTGACAGCAAATTGCACATTATTTCTTAAGAACTTCACTTCATTGACACCACTCTTAATTAGTGTTTGATACTTTTTAAAAATCTCTTGCTTTGTGAAGCTTGATTTGGTTATAAATTAATGATAAGACATCTTGTGTGCAGGTTTTGGCTGTCCTTCTGTGGATTTATTGATGTGGTTTATGAATATATTTATATGTTTTAGCACTGAACCTTTACAAATTCATTGAATTGTCACCTACACTGCTTATTCTCAGGTGGGATAAAAGTAATGCCTGTTTGACAGAGACAGGAGTAGAACTGCAGTTAAAACTAAAGCATGAGGGATGTTCCATGTGGATTTAGGAAACAAAGTGGAAAATACAGAGATTTCACAGCAAATCTAAAATGCTGCACGTAGTCAAAGCTACAATTTTGACATCACAGCTGGGAATTAGTTGCACTCAGAGGCAGACAGAGCACCACAGAGCCCTGGAGAGCTGCTGCTCCTGCTGCCAGGACTTCCCCATGCTCCCACCACTGCACCCAGGGCTGGCATCACAATTGCCCTGTACCTCACACCAATCCAGATATTCATCCTCAAAACGAGGTCTGCACATTTATCTTTGCCTGCAGCACCACCTTGCACTTATCCTGCAGGGTCTTCAGGGCAGGAATTGCCTGGTTTGGTTTTTTGGGGAGCACCTGACGCTTCCAGACCAGCCCCACCCCACAATTCCTGGTCCTTTCCAGAGGATTCCTCCTGTTCCCAGTGCAGGGAACCTGCAGGGAGTGTCCCCAGGCCAGCTGCAAGCTGCACAGATTCCCAAGCAGCCCGAGGAGGACAAGCCACCCTTTTGGATTGCACGTAACCCTTTCTGAGCCAGGAAGCCCAGAATAGCAGAGAGAGGGCTTGCCAGCCTCCCCTGAGGGGTAAGAAGGAGCTGTTTGTTCTCCTAATTACTTGTCTAGGAGAGGGGTCTGTCTGACAGTGCTTTCCTGCAGAGCATCGTGTTTGCCCTGAAGCCAAATAAAACCTCGGTGTAAACTCCTGCCCAGAGAGAAGAAAAGGCAGCTCACAGGGAGTTTCTGTGAATAAAAAGGCTGTAACCATTTCAAAGCATCTCTTGTGCATCAAGAGAGCGTGATCCCTAATATCTCACATGCCTAAAAGGCTCTTTAATATCCAGGAATAGGCCCAGGTGTGGGCTGGCCCCCTTCCCTTCACTGAGACTTTTTAGCTGTGTGTGTCAGACCCTCTCCCACCTTGCTCCACTGCCCACCCCGTGGCATTCCTGACACTTTTCCCAAGCCATGCCAGCATTGAAAACCTGGATTTCTTTCCCAGACAGGAGCTGCCTTAGGGCAGGAGGGATCAGGCCCTCTCCTCTTGGCTTTTCCCACAAATGCAGAGCTGGGATGACTGAGAGCAGCTTGGGCAGCGTGGCTGCTGCTGGGCTGGTAATTGTGGCTTTGGGGTTTTGTGTTACCCACTGGCTAATCCCCTGCAATCTTCTCAGGCTTCCAAGGTTTACTTCAAGCCAGACTGTCCCTTCTCCCACTCCCTCCAGGATCTGGTGATGACATTTGGCTTTTTCTCTGGGAAGGGGCGTTTCACCACAGTCCTGACCTCTGCCAGACCGCAGGGCATCTGCACGAGGGAGGGTTGGGCAAGTGCCTCTTGATTCCAGAGGTTTTCTTTTGTTATTTCATCCACTTGAATCACTTTAACATCATTTCCAGTAACAAATGCACCTAATGAATGGGTAGAAGGATTATTGCCCTCTGTGGTACGTGGTCAGAATTGCTCAGCTGTGTCCCACAGTTGTGTGCTCGAGGTCAAGGGAAATCAACTGTGGGGCAGGTTTGTGTTTTTGGAACACACAGACCTGAGTTCTTGGAGAGCCACTGCTGTGAAATTCAGAGCAGCTGTGGCAGCCTGAACTCCCCAGGTCAGAGTAGAGAACCTGTTGGAAATTTAGGAAGGAAAATAGCATCCTCACCTCCCTGAAGTTACACTTTATTGGAAAATTCTGTCTCTGTGACTTGAAAACACATGGACAGCAGGTGCAATGTTTGGGCAAAACGGAGTTAGGGGCTAAGTAAAGCCCCTGAATACTGAGAGGTGACTTTTGCAAATTTTCAACCTCTTTTTTTGTTCCTCTGGTATTTCCTATGGATGAAATATTCCTCCTTTCACTGGTGCAGCTCTCTGAAGTGAGGCCAGCAGAGCACATGCACACGAGGTCCCTGTAGCTGCCCAGTATTTGAGGACCTGGTGCCTGGTGACCTGAGAGTGGTCTCAGGTTGATATAATTCTGCTTTCCTTGGCTTCCCTGAAATGCCTGGTGGAAAAATAACAACTGGGCCAAACCCCATTATTTCACATCAAGGTAATCAAAGTGGTCACTTCACTGGCTGCTGCAGAATGAGCTATTTCCTCTCTGAATTAGCCAGTTCAGCCTTCAGTTTCTCTCCTCTTTGAAGAGCCAGTGGGTTGAGGGCTGAATGTCCAGATAAAACACCTTCAAACTGAGCTGGGCACAGACTTCTGGAGACATTTGGCCATGTGAGACTTCACTGTGTGCCAGAGGGAAAGCAACCCCAGCAATTCATTCAGCGAGGGGGTGTGTGGGAGGACAATGCAAAAGAAAGAAAATTATGGGCTCACACTGATAGACAGCAACATTTTGAGGACCTCTGAAGAATGCTTCAAATAAATTTTTAAAAATTTGGATTAACATTTTGGGCATTGTGGTACAAAGCTGAAAAATTTCTCTTTATTTGTTGGTTTGTTTCTACAATCTTTTGATCAGCTTTTCTGTTTAGATTTGTGAGGTTTTGTCAATGGTAAGTTTTAAACTGTTTATTTCTGTGTCCAAAAACCTTTGCTGCCCTTCAGAATGAGTTTCCCCCTTTTCTCCAGGAAAGGATATAATTTCTCCTGCTAATCACATGTGATCAGGTTTGGCCACACTGGTTTGGTCACAGGATGATGTTTCCAGACACCCATCATAAGATTTTTGTGCCTCATTTTCCTTTTTTGTGTATTAAATCTCCCTGCTGCAGCTGGACAGAGCTGGATGCTGTTGGTGGAGGTGTTTAGCTCTCATGAAGTGCTTTAGGATTCACTGATGGATCATCTCTTCTGAGATGGAAATAACCCTTGGCACATCTCGTGTTTCATAAGAGGAGGATATGATTTCTCTTAGCTTATAGGTCTCTAGAAAGGTGCCTCTCATTATAATGCAACCCATTTACACTCCCAGGCTAAAAGAAAGACTGAAGCTGTTCTGAAATATTTTGTTAAAAGGTTTCCACTGTAGTCTCTGGTCTGTAAGCAAACTCTGCTTGCAGGGAATGCCCATTTTTTAGTGAGATATGTGCTTTGAAACCTACACTTGGTGAGAATTTCAGGAGCTGTGTGTGGAGAGCATCCCAGCCCCTCAGAGCTAAGGTGTGCTCAGGTCAGTGGTGCAGCTTCAGGCCCTTATGCCACTGAAACCCTTCAAGGACAAACTTCCTCCCCCCCAGGAGATGCTGTGCTATGAATGGGATCAGCCTCTTCTGATGGAATTTGGCCTTTGGTCAAGGTTAATGGAATAGGGGAGGTTGGAAGATTTTGGAGGGGGATTTTCTGCCCTGCTGGGCACAGATGGTGGCTGGTTCAGGATGAAGAGGAGGGTGGGTGGCTCATCAGCAAGGTGCTGCTCTTGTTTGTAGGAGAGTTAAAGAGATCCACCATCCCTTTTAGGATGAAAACCCCCCGGATCCTTGCCTTTCCAGGGGACTGGTCCTTAAAAGACCCTCTCCTGCTTTTTGTGGCCATGGTTTCCAGCTGGCTGGCTGCGTTTGCTCCATTTGTCACGTTGGACTGGCAGTGCTGAGTGCTGTGACTGCAGAGCTGGCAGGGAAATGTCCAGACAGCCCCTGAGCAGCAGCTTAATGCCTGTGCAGGTACGGAATGTATTTATAGCTGAATGCACAGTCTGTGTGTGTGCACATGTGTGCCTGGGAAAGTTTCAGAGGCAGAGGAGAATGCATCTCAATTACACCCCCGTCTGGAGCTGCAGCCCTGCTCAGGAATTGAAAAGCTGCAAAGAATCCACTGAGGTTAAAACCACCATTTGGTTTCCCTCGCCAGAGGGACACCCATCAATATCTCTCTCTGTTAACAGCAGAGGGTTAAAGCCTTGGCAGGGCTCTCAGCCACCAGATGCAGGCAGAGGTTTTTTTGTGAAAGGCGATTTCATTGCTGCTGGGTTGAAGCTCCAGTTTTGCCTGACGCTGCAAGTTCTTGAAAGCAGGAAAGGAGTGCACAGACTGCTGGCTTCTCCCCTTTGTACGTGTCCCAGGGATGAACTGGCCTCCTGTTTTATCTGAGTCAAGACAGATTTCCCTACAATTGACTCCACACTTGGCATCACGTGGAATCTTGGATGCCCTGAGGTGAGGGGCTGGTGCTTGCAGCTCTGGACAGTGCCCAGCTCTCCATGGTCACTGCTGGAGGAGCTGGCAGAGCAGTTCTGAGTGCAGCTTCATCTTCTCCCACATGCTCTGCCCAGCTGAGCTGGTCTCAGGAGGAGGGTCCTTACTCAACCTTGGGCTTTTTCCTGAGCCAGCCTTAGAAGCAACCTTAGCACTGCTGAATCCCATTTCTTTCCCTAACACATCTCCAATAATAAATCACATTTTCTCTCTCTGCCTGACAAAGGACACTCCCTCCCAGAGCAGATTTCTTCAGCACAGACCCGCTGTGCTGCTCAACTCTGCCTCTTAAAAACTTAAGCCACTTCCCCGAGGTTACACAGCAACTCCTTGGCTTCACCAAGTGACTGAGACAGCCCTGATGGAGTGGTGGTTGTATTCCCATCTCCTCAGTGAGGAATTTTCTCTGTCTGACACCCCCAGTCCCCTCCAGCTGCCCGAGGGGCTGCACAGCACAGCTGGGGACACCTGGCCCTGCTCCTCGGGGGCTCTGCAGCCCAAGCAGGGACATCTGCTCCGAGCTGAGAGCTGGCACCAGGAGGGGTTTGGCCTTGGAAGGAAGATATTTACTTTGTACAGCTTCTCTGTAAACCAGCACTGGCTGGAGAAGCCCATCAATCTATTTAGTCTAGGAACAGCAGAGCATGCCAGTTCCTCTGGAAGAGCCCCCCTCCTCAGTCCAGCTGGTTACTTGGACAATACTTTCCTACAGGAGGGAAAAAAAGATGCTTTATTCCTCCCTCTTGGTCATCCTTGCTCCACAGCACTGTACAGTTGTCTGTGGCTCACAGGTCATGATGGGGAGGAAGAAAAACCCTTTCAGTTCTGTGCAAATGAAGGAATTTCCATACAGGAGGAAGCTCTCCTTGGGATAATTTCTGCTCTTCTCAGCAGGACCTGCTGCAGAAATCTCTCAAAGCTGCTGCCTTGTGCCAGCCATGGCTAAACTTGAGTGGACCCTGCTGCAGGCTCTGCTCTTCCACAGTGAGGTTCAGCCAGCTGGTCCTGATGGCAGAGCAAGGGTTGGGATCGAGTGTGAGGATGAAAAGTTTATATGAGACCTATAATCAGGAAAAGCACAGCTCTGTGTGTGTGAGTGGCCCTGGTGACAGGATTGTGCCCGTGCCAGGGTGCTGGAGCCAAGGCAGGGATCCCTCCTCAGCCTGGGAAGGACCAGACCAGGTGCTCCATGGAGCTGGAGCCTCCATCCTCTGTCAGGAGCCCAGGGCAAATCTCCCAGGGGTTATGATGTCCCAGTCCCATGGGAATTCCAACCTCTTTGGGTTGGAAGAGACCTTAAAGCTCATCTCATTCCCAATCTTCTTTTATTTTCCCATCCATTTCTGCAGTGGCCTCTCACCCCCTGTGTCCAAATCACCACTTCTAAGGCTTCTCTTTAAATCTGCAATTTCCAAGATAAGAAAAGGGGGCTGGAGCATCCTTTAGGCAGCCATCCTTTTGTGCCCTGTCCCAGGGCAGCCACTGATCACAGAGGGAGCTGCTGGCCTGTGCTGCACAGAGCAAAGGGGGTGCCAAGGGCAGTGCCAGAGCTGGGAGGGACTGGAGAACAGAAGATCCTGAATGGGGAGCACAGAGCCAGAGGGGTGCCCTGGGCAGGGACACGCAGGAGAAGGAGCTCGAAGCCCTGAATGGTGGCAAGTTTCACTTATCCCATGTCTCCAGGAGGAGTTTTGGGGATTTCACAAGGCTGGGCAGAGGCAGGAGCAGGGTGTGGGTGTTCTGCCAGGATGACCACGTGCCCTGAGGACATGGTGCTGGCCAGACCCCGCAGGGCACCTCGGGGCTGTGCTTGGACTTTCTCAATTCAGAGCACACCTGCCTGGCTTGAAATCCTGACTCTGCAGGCTGGGGATTGTCCAGGAGAGGCTGAGACCCACTGCAGGCTCTGCCACCTCACTCAAACCCCCTGGACTGCAGCGTGAGGGTTTCTCCTGAGCAGACTGTGAGGGCAGGAGCAGCCTTGCCCTGGGCTGTGCTGCTCCAGGGGGTGACCTGGGGCACAGGGACGTGGCTGGTGTTCCTGGGATGGGGCCAGGAGGAGCAGCACAGGGCTTGGCTGCCCTGTGGGGACCGTGCAGTGCCTGCCTGTGCTCGGTTTGGCTCTGCACAGAGCTGACGTCTCCTGGTTTGTGTCACATTATGCATTATGTGATAATTATAAAAATGTGAAAATAGAACTCGCAGTACCAAGCAGGCAGCACGCAGCTTTGAGTGGTGCCATGTGTGTTTTCCTGCTTCCCCTCTGAGGATAAATGGCCCTTTTAGAAAAGAGCCTCGTGTTTGGTTTAAGTTTCTCGTTACTCCATAGGGGTTCTTCCTTGTAGGGCTCTCGGAGCAGGATTAGCTGGCAATGGGTGGCACAGTTCCCTTGGTACATAGTGATCCTGCTCTGCTTTCCAAAGGGCTCAGGGCTGCTGCAGTTGCCTCTTAATCCCTGCCAAGTGCCCAGGGGGGTTGATGTGAGCCAGTGGAAACGCTGGGTCCATCCTGGGATGGATGTGAGGGGATGAACTGTGGTTTGCCATTTGCTCCCCCCAATTATCCACACAAAGCCAGGTCCCCTCTGAGCCAGCTCCTTGGGGAAATTGTTCATTTTCTCTTACTGGGTGGCACTGGTTTGTGTTTCAGCACGGGTTTCCTGTTTTGCTGGCAGCTTCCAAGGCCAGCCTGGAGCAGGAGAAGCAGCTTGGGATGTGCTGAGTGGGGGATGAACCTTCCTGTGGTCCCAGCAGACAATGGGATGTGCTGCTCTGTGTCACCAGGGCAGGGAGGGAGCAGCAGGTGCTGCAGACACCCCCCAGTGCTCTGGGGGCTCCTCTCCTGCCACTTAGAAATCACTGAATGGTTTGGGTTGGAAAAGACCTTAAAGCTCATCTCATTCCCAATCTTCTTTTATTTTCCCATCCATTTCTGCAGTGGCCTCTCACCCCCTGTGTCCAAATCACCACTTCTAAGGCTTCTCTTTAAATCTGCAATCACACCAGAGGCTATTTCCAAGATAAGAAAAGGAGCTGGAGCATCCTTTAGCCAGCACCAAGCTAACAGAATATATTGGTGTTCATGTTGTGGGTTATTTAATGAGGAACATGGCCTGATTATTTGGTTTCTGGAGGAGTAATGACCTGTACAACAGCCAGGAGAGTTTTCATTTAGTACCTGCTCCTCCATGTTAAAAAATACAGATTTGGCTGTGAGCTCTCATTTAAACTTGTGAATTTTTTTCTGGATAAAATCAGGGGAGCCCTTAGGGAGCTGAAAGTGAGCTATGGAGAAGGAAGAGAAGAAGGAGCTGATGTTTCTAGATTTTGAAACCCAGCTCTTGTTTCTAGACCTGGAAAGCAGTGGGAATGGCTGGCACTGAGAACAGGGCTGTGTACTGCTGGGCTCCTTTAGGGTGAGAAGGAATCCCTCATGCTGGGAAGGGAGAGAAGGAAGCTGGAGGGAGGCAAGGCTGGTTCCCAAGAGAGTTCCCTTCTGCTGCACTCAGGATCTGGTTACAGAGAAAACATCCCTGCCTGGGCTGGGCTTGTGTTACAGGCAAGGGGGACCCCTCCTTTCCGAGCTGGGCTCGGTTTCTGTTGGCACAAACTCCCTGTTGTCCTGGATAAACCCTTGTCAGGAGCTGCCCTGGGAATGGGCAGAGCCTCAGGGGGCAAAATTGGGAGCTGAAAGGGCTCCTGAGCCTGTGCAGTGCCCACCTGCAGGAGGGAGCTGTGCCTCCCTGCTGGGTGTGCTGGAACAGAGCAGGGAAGTGCTTGGCTCTCCCTGGGTTTGGGTGGGATGAACGCTCACACCAGGCTGCTGGAAGCCTCAGAAAGGGAGATCCTTGGGGCAGCACCCAGCTCCTGGGCTGCTGCAGGCATTTCAGGCCAGGGAGATGGGAGCAGAGCTCTCCTGGAGAAGAGGAGGAGGAAGATGTGCTCCATCCTCACGTGCATCCCATTGCTCTCACCCCACCTCCCTCATTCTGGGCAGAAATGCTGATTCAAGGATTATATTTCAGGTGTTAAGAGTGGAAAAGGCACAACTGATTATGACTGAAATGCCAGGCTGAGATACCCACCAAGGACAGGGACTGTGCAGAGCAGCTGAGGGAGGAGGAGCAGGAGATCCACCCCAAACCTTTGTGTGGGATTGTGGCCATTCTCTGCCCCTGAAATCCAAGGGCTGACTTGTTTCTCTCTCAGACTGACCAAGAAGCCCCCCTGTTATATTTTTATTCAAGAACAGCACAGCTGGGGGCAGGAGGAGGGCAGATATTCCCAGTGCTGCTGCTCAGGCTCTTGTGCCTTTGGGATCTCTCTGAATTTTCTTCCCTCTGTGGACTCCTTTCACCCAGAGCCTGCTGCACCCATCTTGTCCTGAACCTCATCCCAAAGGCACAGCTACATGGAGGAGCTTTGGGTGTGACACTTGGAGTGTCACAATTCAGTTTCTTCTCAAAACTGGAAAAAAAATTTGCCCTTTATTCAGAATCTCACTTTGTGTTGGGAGGTTTCTGTTCCACACAGGCCTCATGTGCCTTTGCAGTATGGAGAGGAGGATTCCAGGTACAGATCAGTTCAATAAATATCCTCCCTGATTTTTTTTTTAGACTTCCTAAAATACAGGCAATATGTCATTGTCAGGAGACAGCGATTCTCTTCAGATCTGTGGGCTGAGTGATTACCTGAAAAGGGATTTTTTTAAAATAAAAAAAATTATTTGAGGGAAGGAGAAGCAGCATTATAAAGGATTTTAAAGCAGGTACGATCTTCCTACCCACTGATGTAGGAAGCTGATATGTCATATGTGTGAAAACAAATGAGAACTTAACAAGGGGAGGGGATAATGACTTAAGAGAAGTTTTTGCTTGTTACGCAACCAGAAATCCCAGGACCTCAGAAATATTTGAAAGTATCATATTTTGCCCTATTAAAAAAAAAAAAAAATCAGTCCCTCCTTTTTAGCATCCAGTCCAGAGGTAATCCAGTGCTGCCTTGCAATTTGAAACTGCAGCTTGTGTGTCATATGGGCTGAAATAGTTGTGTTGCACAATTTTCAAGCGAGTTGAAGGGAGGGGAATAAAATGCTGAGATTTTTATTTATTTATTGTTAAGAAATATCATTCCCTGGTAGTGTTCACAGTCTTTGCACTTTCTGATTTGTTGCCACCCTCAGGACGTGTGAGGTCCAGGAGAAAAGGCACACGTGGGGCTTTGTGATGGGTGAGGTGGAATTTCCTCCTAATGGAGCAGAGAGTGCTGAGTGAAGGGATGAAGAAGGGTTATTGATAAACTTATTGATAACACTGATAAAGTGTTATTGATAAACTGTTATTGATAATGTTATAAATTGCTATTGATACACTGTTATTGATAAGGCTGATAAAGTGTTATTGATAAACTGTTACTGGTAACATTGATAAAGTACTGTTGATAAATGTTATTGATAACACTGATAAAGTGCTATTGATAAACTTATTGATAAACTGATAAAGTGCTATTGATAAACTCTTATTGATAACACTGATAAAGTGATACTGATAAAGTGCTATTGATAAACATTGATAACGCTGATAAAGTGTTATTGATAAACTGTTACTGATAACACTGATAAAGTACTGTTGATACACTGTTATTGATAACACTGATAAAGTGATACTGATAAAGTCTTATTGATAAACTGTTATTGATAACACTGATAAAGTGTTATTGGTAAATTGTTATTGATAACACTGATAAAGCACTATTAATAAATTATTACTGATAACACTGATAAAGTGCTATTAATAAATTGTTACTGATAACACTGATAAAGTGCTGTTCATAACCTGCCCTTGCACACCATCCCTTTCAGGGGCTGCAGCTCCTCTGCTGCCACAGCACACACAGAAGGGATGTGACACCATTTTTCAAGGATGATAGCTTTGGTTTCAAAGAACCCAGCACTGTGAGGAGTGCAGGGGGTGGATCTGAGATAAGGACAGGGGAGCTGCTGAAAGTGATGGTTCAGGATGGTGCCAGACCCGCCAGAGAGCAGGCTCTGACTCTCATCTCCACTTGCTTCTGAGTGAAACCCTTCAGCCCAAGTGCCAAAGTGAGCTCTCACTTCCAGGGACAACTGAGTGTGGTCACTAGAGCTGTCATCAGGTGTGCCAGCAGGGCAGGAGAAGTTTTCAAGGCATTGCTGCCTCTAAGCACAGGGTAGCACAAGATGCTTGCTCTGTGCTGCTGCTGCTGCAAGTTATGTTTAGCCTCTTGGAAATATTCCCAGCCCACCAGGAGTCATTTCTGAGTAACAGGCACCCCTTAATCTGTCTCTAATCCCCCCTATAATTTTACACCTATTTAGCCTCATCCAAATAAAAGCCCTCAGTTGCTTAAGTAACGATTGACGAGGCTTTGCATCTCTGCTGGGAAATAAATATTATAATCTCCTTTTCTAAACAAGCAAACTGGCTCTTGATGAGGCAAAGAACTTCTCAAGTGAGGGAGGAGCAGGTCTGACAACAGATGCTCTGCCAGTGCCTTGAAGAAAAAACCATAAAACCCCCAGTGAGGGCAGACACCAGCCCTTCCCCAGAGAGCTCATCCCCATGGGGATGAGCTGGGCCAGCTGTGGAAGGGGACAAACACCCCCATATCCTAAATGTGAGCATTTCTTGTGCATTCCTGGCACTGTGTGGGGAAATGCTCGTAAAAACAGAACCCTCCAGGGCTGGCCCTGATGTCTGTAGAAGGTGGCATTGCCAGCAAGCTGTAAAACACCCCTGGCTCATTTGCAATGTGGTTTAAAAGCCCCAAAGGCACAGAAAGCTCGGGGCTGATGGCACAGCAGCTTGTGTGTGTTGGGAGCCAGGGCAGGAGGGCCCAGCTGGGCTCCACCAGGGACACTCTGCCCAGGAGCTTTGCCAAGAGGTCTCTTTTCATCAGATCATCATAGGGTGGCCCCTCTCCCTTGGCACAGGGAAAGAACAGTTTGGGTTCTTCCTTCTTCTTCATCCTGGAATGAGGGATGGGCCCTGGTTTTGTGGGACTGTGTTACCTGGAGCTCACGTGGAAGCTGGGCCCACTTTTCACCCACTGTGGAAAACACCAGGAAAAGTTGCAAGGGAAATGCCCAGGCTGTGTTTCCTGCACAGCAGAGAGCTGCAGCCTTGGAAGGAGAGGAGAGAATCCATGGGCACTCCCTGTGAATAGCTGAGCATGGATGGGAGCAGCAGCAGCTGCTGGACACAGTCACCATTCCCAAATGGTGAAATTCACTATTCCCAAATCTGAGGATCACTGAGGAGGTCTTGAAGCTGCACATTTCCATTTTGTTTGCTTTGATTGCCCAGCAGAACAAACAGCACTGGGCAGAAAAGGGAAAGCTTTGGAGGCTGTCAAACCAAATTCTCCCTCCTGGTTTTATCACCTGAATCCTTAGGTCAAAAAGCTGAGGGAAGAATTCAGCCTCCTTGTAAAGAGGTTTTCTGCTGTGGTGGCTTCCTTTGTGCAGCACAGCGGGGTTGGAAGGAAAACCAGATGTTAAATTGATGGCTGTGGCTGGCAAACCTCTCTCCAGTGCAGGAGAGAGGATCAGGGTCAGGATCTGGGAATCAGCTGCATGGCCTTGCTGATCCTTGGGGATGATCCCTGCATCCTTGGGGACGCTCAACTCCCAGAAAACACAGCAAAGAGGACGTAGCACCCCAAAAATGGCCACACTGAGAGGAGTTCTGCCCTTCTTTGGCAGTGCCCTAAGCATGGATGTGATGAGATGAAGCAGAGGTGGACGTGCCCCCGAGCACGCGGCGCTGCAGGGAGCAGAGCAAGCAAATCTCAGGGGGTTCTGCGAGTGCCTGCCCTGTTCAGAAGGGGCTGCCTGTTTAATCAGTGACTTCAGTGATTTATGGAGGGCTGGTTAAGTGTTCCTTGAAGTCAACAGGAGCCTTTTGATGTCAGGAGGCTTCAGCTGGAGCCACAGCCTGCCCATTCTTGCAGCAGCTGGGCGGTGGCGAGCAGAAAGCAGCGATGATAAAGTGGGCACTGAGCGAGGCAGGGCTGAAAGGGAAAAGCCTTCCCTGGACAAAAGCCTGGCTCCAAGGTACAGCGTTTCTCAGAGCCCTGAAATGCACAAACTGTCGCTTTCTTTGGGGGCTTTTCAGGGTTGTGTTTTGTTTTTTAATGGACAGTGTTCTGGGGGCTGTTCTTACCCCTAAGTGCTGCAGCCCCCCTTGGTGGGGGTGTCACAGCAGTGGCTTCATTAGCATTTATTTAGATGTCTGCCTTGGAAGCAGCTCTGATTGACCAGCCCATTGTCTGGACTTCCCAAATGACTCCCTGGCTCTCCTTATCTCCATTGTGCCATTCAGTTATAACCAACAGTGATGGGTTTGGGGTGAGTGTTGGGGCTGGACTTAATCCTCAGAACATCCTTCTAATCTTAAGTCTCACAAAACTGGGCTGGATTTAGTCTTCAGAACATCCTTCTAACCTTAAATCTCACAAAATTGGGCTGGATTTAGTGTTCAGAACATCCTTCTAACCTTAATTCTCACAGAGTTGGGCTGGATTTAATCTTCAGACATCCTTCTAACCTTGGTTCTCACAAAGTTCTCAGTCTGGGGAGGTGAGGGTGGGTAGATTATTGCTGCTTTTCCTGAGTTGGGGTGGTGATGTAGGGAGCCTACAAGTGTTACCCCAAATGAAGCATGGGATCCCAGCAGGAGCTGGGGTGGGAACAGAGGAGATCCTGGCTCCATCCCCAGTGGTGACTCTGTGCTTTCCTTCTGTTCACTTCTGGCCTGATGAAGCAGTTTCTGGGTGCTGTGTGGACAGAGGATGAGCCAGGTGAAACAACTGCTGGCTGACACTCACACCCACACTGTCAAAAGGCCAAAAAAGAAAAAAAAACCACTTTTCCATCAGCAACATGTGAACGTTTGGAATATCTGCATCCACAGCCCCGTAACAGCTACTAGGAGATGAGACACTGGAGATAGACCAGGCAGCTGTGAAATTTGTGTCATTTAGGGCATTTTGCACAAGCCAGGCCTATTTCAGCATCTGCAAAAACTCTGAGAGGGTTTTTCCACCTCTGAGTTGTTAAAGCCTAAAAAAAAAGTCTTTTTATTATGCTGCTCTTTAAATAATAGCAGCAATAATTCTATACCCAGATACTTCATTTTCAAGACTCTGGTCTTTAAAAATCATCCCTTGCTTGAAAAGAGTTGATGGCAAGAAAATAAACTTGAAAGGCATTTTCCTGCCTCTCCTGGTTCTGGTGAAGCTCTGGACTTCACTTTTTGTAGCCATTTAGAAAACACAAGGATACCAGACAGGGCAGGAGGGATCAGCTCCCAGCTCCTGTGAGTTTTGGTGACAGGAATTATCTCCCTCTTTCACGTGCAGTTCTTTGTGGGATGGATGCTCAGGTGGGGATCCCAGAGGGGTCAGGATTTCCATGAAGGCTGAAGCAAATCCCACAAAAGTGGTGAAATTCTGCAAAATGCTTCCTGCCTGGGCTTCTGTGGGTGACAGAGCTGTTCAGCACCTTGCCAGTGTGGAGCCATGTGGGGTGTTGGCTGTAAAAGCTGGAAAAGGGAAAATACATCTTCCTTCTCTGGCTGTTTGTAGAAATCAGTGCAGGATTAGTACCTAGAGAGGCAAAGAGGAGAAAGGGAGTGGGTGAGAAGCACCTTACATCAGTCCTGTGGCACAGACTGTCTCCAGGGCATGGGACAGCTGAAAATTCCTGCTCTTTCCTGTGGCTGGATCGGATTCCTTTGGTGGAGAGAGGGCAGGGTGCCCTGGGGAAATATCTGCATAGCCCCAGGCCCCTCTGACATCAGGTCAGACATTCCGGGTCACATAACTGGAGGCTGCAGCATGAAATTTAATATTTCAATGGATCAAGTGCTCCTGGCACACGGAGCTCCTGCCTGGATAGGCTTGGTGAGCTCAGCACGGGGAGAGCAGAGGGCCTGGAGTGGGAATGATGGAGCTGAGGGATGGATAAACCCACTGCCAGTGCTGGAACTTGGCTGGGGTGGAAGTGGGACAGGGGAATTATGTTGTGGTTTACTCTGCCCTAAAAGGAACAAGAAAAAAAAAAGCTTGTAAAAAAAAAAATTGAAAGGGAAAAAAAAAAAAAAGAGCCTTGATATGCCCAAAAGGAGGAAGCACCACTTTCATCTCATCCACTGGCAAAACCTAAATTTAAACCTATATAATGTCTAGGTCCAGAGAGTGGAAAAGTTAAATATTGCATATATTTAAATATGACTGACAGGCATTAGAGTGGAGAGACTGATCCTGTACCAAGAATCTCAGGTGGTCTCACCCTGTTTCCAGAAAAACAAAGCCCAATGAGTCGCCTCCAAACCCCATTTTCAAAGCTCAGATCACTTTAAATCAATTTCTGCTGCAGGTGTCCAAATAAGCTCCCGTTTCTACGTCTCTTTTTGGTAAAAATAGCTTATCCTCTGACATCTGGGAGAGGTGAAGGTGTTACCAAGCACTGAGCTGTCAGAATCCCTGTCATCATTTTATTTCTGGTTATTGAAAGTCCCATTAGTTGGATTTTTGTTCTTCTTTAGTGCTCATTTCCATCTTGTGCTGGGAACGGGAGCGCGTGGCTGATGGGGAGGACTCCCAGATTCTGCAGAAGAGGCAGGGAATGTTCCACAAATGCATCCCCTGCCTGCAGTGCAGGCTGAGCCCTTGAACACCTTCAGAGCTCTAAGCAATGTGGAAAAGTAAGATTGAACAGCAAATCCCAAAGCAATTTTTTCCTGCAGATTTGCTGGTCCACCTAATAAAAGGTTCAGAATTCATAGAACTTTCAAGACCTTCTGGAATTTTACTGTCACTTAGGCTTGCCCTCTGATTTTTTTGTGTGAATAGAATCCAGATCTTCAGGATGGTACAGTGTGAGCAGAGTTAATTGGTGTCCTTCTGCAGAGTGGGAGGTGCTGGATGTGAGCAGAGGGAATCTTAGAGTCACAGTGGAATATTCAGAGTTAAAAGGGACCCACAAGAACAGAACACCCCAAGAATCCACCCTGTACCAGCAGTGCTGCTGCTGCATTTGCAGTTTAAATCTCATTTTCTTTCTCTTCCTCCTCATACTCATCAAATCTTTTCCTGAAGAACCTTGTTTAGAGTGTCTGTGCCCAGTCAGACTCTCTGCCCTCTGCTGAAACACTCTAAAGGCTCTCCAGTTTTTTTAAATTTCTGATTAAAGCCATAAAGATTTTGACCAATTCTTTGCTGTGCATCAGCTGCTTTTCAGTGAGGGCAATTTAATTCCTATTATGAGCCAGTATCTCATAAACTCGTTTCTTTTGGAGCCCTTTTGCAGTCCCCAGGAACATTATTTCCATGCCTTTATTTCTCTTGGATGGGCTCTCACATTGCAACTGCCCTCGGTTGATGCCTGCAGAATTCTGAACTGCTGGTTTGGCTGGAATATTCTGCATGGATCACCTCCCAGTAACTCCCAGTGCCTCTGTGTCCTGCAGGCTGGTGTCTGAGCTCTGCCTTCAGCTCAGTTTCTTCACTTTCTCTTTGATTTCACTCTCTGCAGAGAAGTCAAAAGCTCTCACAGAGGTAAGGGATGTCATACATATTACATCTACCAAAATTACAAATTATTCATCACAGCTCGATTCAAAGGCAGCTCTGTCATCTCTCCTACTGCTTCTCAGAGATCCTGAAGCCTCCAGAGTAAAACTCTTCTGCTGGGAGAGGTTTTTCTTTTAGGCAATGGCAGAAGGAGCTGAGCTTGAGAAGGACAGATGGAATCTCTTGATCTGATCTGGCAGGACCAGTGGTCAGGGCAGCAGATCATCTCACAAATGCTTCTCATGGTGAGATGACTGAAAATCAAAGCAGAAACCAGATTTGTCCTTAGACCTGGAATAATCCTGCTCAGGAAATCCCCCAGGACATTTCTTTATTGTGAGCTTGGAAAGTTTCCCTGCCTTTGGAACAGCAAGCACTTCTCTCAGGTGTCTGTTCAGTGGGGACGGACAAAGTGCAAAGGAACCTAATATTTAATTTAAACCACACCCAAACAGCTGCTTCCCTGAATTTCTCCTGTCTGCAGCATTGACCAAAAAACCAATTGCTTCTTTAGACTTCTCCATACAGGTTCCAGGTCTCCCTGAGGTGGTGCAGAGCTGCCAGCCCCTGCCCCTAAGGGTACCCTGCCATCGAGATGGTTCTTCCACACGTGGTAGAACTTCCTTCACGTGCTTCCTTGGTTTTCCTGCCCAAATTCCCACTGTAACTCACTTCAGGCAGCTCCCTCTTTGGGAAGGGAGTGCACACCCATGAAACCCTAAGAGCAAACCCTGCCTTGATGCAAAAACTGTAACAAATGGCTCGACTGACAGGGACCACGCTGAAGTTTACCCACCAAACTTCACTTTTTTCCTTTGTGTGTAGGAGACTGTTTTCCTACAGCACAGAAAACTTATTTTGAGGTCCAGTGAGTCTCATAGCCAGGTGAACATTTTACATCCCACCCAAAAGCCCTGCAGCCTGTGGGTGAGCTGCGTTTTGGGGTGACCAGCCCCATTTCAGCCCCACAGCGAGAGCGACACCGAACAACAAAATCGCATCGCTCGGGGACGAAATTTGAGCTTGATCTAAAAACTCTGATTTCCTGTCTCAAAAACCCCCCAAAACGCAGGAGTCTCATGTCTCAAATCCTGCCTGGGGTTGCCTTTTCGGACACAACTCCTTCCCTCCTGTCTCCCTGCCCCTCGCAGAGCCCGGCGCTCCTGCAGCCCCGCACGTCGGCAGTGGCGGCCGGGGCTGGGGGGACAAGGGGGGCTCGGGATGGGCTGATCGGGCCGTGATGTTACCACAGCAACCCCTGCCCTGCCCTGCGGACCCCTGGGGCTCCCCGGCAGCCACGGGGGCTGGGAAGGCTCGTGTGGATCGGCAGGGGATGGAGCCACATCCCGGTACCCGCCCCGGTGCTGGGTAAAAAGGGGATTTGTTCCCAAAAGAACCCACTGAGGGCGGCTGCTGGACACCCCCAGCCCTCGAATGTCCGTGACATCCCTGCAGGGAGCGGGTGGGGTGTTCTGGGAGCAGTGTCAGCCTGGGGGAACTGGCAGGTGTCACCTGTGGGGCCGGCAGCTGCCAAATCCCACTTTTCCCAAGCATTTTGGGAAAGACGGGGTTTTGCACGAGATTCTGGCTGTGTTCAGGTGGGTTTTGCACGAGATCCTGGCTGTGTTCAGGTGGGTTTTGCACGAGATCCTGGCTGTGTTCAGGTGGGTTTTGCACGAGATCCTGGCTGTGTTCAGGTGGATTTTTGCACAAGGTCCTGGCTGTGTTCAAGTGGGTTTTGCACGAGGTCCTGGCTGTGTTCAGGTGGGTTTTGCACGAGGTTCTGGCTGTGTTCAGGTGGGTTTTGCACGAGATTCTAGCTGTGTTCAGGTGGGTTTTTGCACGAGATTCTGGCTGTGTTCAGGTGGGTTTTGCACGAGATCCTGGCTGTGTTCAGGTGGGTTTTGCACGAGGTTCTGGCTGTGTTCAGGTGGGTTTTGCACAAGATCCTGGCTGTGTTCAGGTGGGTTTTTGCACAAGATCCTGGCTGTGTTCAGGTGGGTTTTGCACGAGATTCTAGCTGTGTTCAGGTGGGTTTTTGCACGAGATTCTGGCTGTGTTCAGGTGGGTTTTTCACGAGGTCCTGGCTGTGTTCAGGTGGGTTTTGCACAAGGTGCTGGCTGTGCTCAGGCTCTCCTGTAGGAAGCAGAGGTTCTGGCAGGGTCAGAGATAATCAGCCATCCCTTTTTCCAGGTGAAGCAGATTTTTCTTCCCCTGGGAGCTGATTGGGGCTGGGTTGGGAGGGAAGGCAGTGGCTCAGGTGTTCCTTGGGTGAGATGAGGTGAACTGCTCCCCTGAGCCCCTGCAGCTGGGCTGAGCCCAGGGTGTGCACAGAGTGTGCCAGAGCCTGGGGGAGAGGAGCACAGAGCTCTCCAGAGCAAGGTAAGGCTCAACTGGACTTTATTTGGGATTTCTTGAAAAGATTTGTGTTAGTGAGGTGCTTTTTGCCAGGTCTTGCGTGCGTAGCATGGTTGGAGAAGCCGGGGGTGAAGGTGTGGAGCTCAGGCTGGTGCTGCTCAGGAGCTGGTGTTGGTGATAGCCGAGGCTCTTTTCTTGGTCAGAGCAGTCCTGGTTTTACTGGGATGGCAGAAGTTGGGCAGAACTGCCTGGAGGAAGGAGTAAATGTTGGCAGGAGGAGCTGGTGGAGGTGAATGCTGGCAGAGAGGGGCGTGTTTGATGTCCTGGTGTCTCACAGGGAGGGCTGTGGAGGAAGAGTTCCCACCATGTTTTCTTTTTTTGCTGCGCTTGTGCTGCCCCCTTGTAGAAAATGTAAATTTTGTGAGTGCTCTCAGAACTATGATTGTTTCATCTCCCTTTTGCAGAGTTGAAATGTGAAACTCCTGGCAATGGTTTTCTATTTCTGTTAGAAATCCCTTCCAAAATGGGTATATTTAATGTATAAGGTTGCTTGGAATTCCCAAAGGCCCCAATTCAGCAAGCTGCAGCCATCTGTTCTCATGTGAATTCTTTGTAGGGCCAGCACCTGAAGTGCTTTGGGGATTTTTTTCCCCTTTTTTTCTTGAGTTATAAAGACACAGTGCAAAAGGCACTGAATTCTGTGAGTCAGGGAGATGGAATTGGTGACACATGAGGTCCCTCAGCCTGTTCAGGTGGGCTGGACTTGTTGCATTTTGCTTTGGCCTGGTTTGTCCCAGTGCTGCAGGGGATTGCAGGAGCCAGCTCCCAGCCTGATGGCTGAGGTAGCACATTTCTCCGTGCATGGCTGGGATGGTGTCTAGACTGGGCTGGTCACTGCCCAGTCATGTTCCTGAGGCTGAGCCCACAACTCTGCTCTGTTGTGGGCTCAGCACCTGAATCACAAAAATGCAAGAACTGCACCAATGGTTCTGATACGATCTCATGGCACAACCAGCTGGGGCCTCAGCCTTGTTCACACCTGTGAATTACAGATTTGGGTAGGCCAGGATTTAGAGTTTCACATCCTAAAGCTGGGATTTTGTCCCTGATCACTGGGGCTGTTCACTTCTCTCCCCTAATCCTGGTATTTGTTCCTATTGCTAAACCTCTTGAGAAATGTCAGGGGCTGCTGTGTGATTTGCATTGGCTAGGCACAGTCAGAGCTCATGGAAACACTTTGGGAAAGCTGTCTCCACACCTTGCTGGGCTGATTCACTCAGCAGGCAGCGAAAGAACCCTGGATCCACTCGGGATTTGCAGGGAGGAATTGAGAAATGAAGCGAGAGTTGATCTCCCTCTTACGGCCGAATTCCGAACAGCTGCGCTTGGGAAGGGAGGGAAGGAGCAGGAATTCTCACTGGGGCATGTGGAGACCCCAGTGCTCCCAGCTAAACCCAGCTCTCTTCAGGGAAACTGCTAAAATACATTTTTCACTGCAGTATAAACCACAAAATATCTGTGCAAGAGTTAAACCGCTCCAGTTCTCTGTGAGTTTGAACCCAGAACTGGGCAAATAAATAATTATGGAATTTTAGAATGGCTTGGGCAGGAAGGGACCTTAAAGGTGACACAGGGAATGGCAGTTTGGTTCTGCTCCTTCTGGTGAAGCCTGCTTGAGTCAGTGTGACCCACTCAAAAACTTTCTCTGTTTGAGGAATCCAGAATCCACTCAGGTGGAACTGTGACCTTGATGAGGTGATCAGCAGCTGTGGTTTCTGCCTGGCTCTGCTGCTAACCTGCTCCAGGTTTCACTGAAAAGCATCTCTGGAGTTAATGGCAGAACAGTTACATAGCAAGTGCCTCAGGAATAATCCCTTTATTTTATGTAAGATTTGCATAAGAAGTTAAAAAAATCAGAAAATGCCTATTAAAGCAAGAATCAGTTTTACTTCAAGAATGTGTTATAAACACATTATTCATCATTTAACTCCTGTTCAGTACTTGGAATTAAATTTATCTTGGGCTAAAATATGTTTGTAAAAATGGATTGCTTTGTGTGTTTGATTTGCATTACATGTACATTTTTTTGGGAATAATGGGGGAAAGGCAATGGAATTCTGCTGGTCAGGTTTTCTATTTGGTTTTCTACTGTCAGAGGGACAGAGAGGTCAGAACTGCTGTGTGGCTGCAGGGTTTGATGGAGAGAGTAGGAAAATAAGGAATGTTCTGCAGTGATGCTTGTGCAAACATCTCAATTTAATGTGAGCTCCTGATTCTTTGAATGCCTCCCCAAACTCCCCAGGCTGTGTTTAACACACCCAGCACAGAAAAACCTGACTCATTCCCCAGCTTTAGTCCAACATCCTGCTGCAGGGACAATTCCACTTCTGCACTGGGTACAGCTTTGTTCTTTTGTTCTGGTGTGGAGATTTCTATTTCATCATTGAGGTTTTAAGGCTGGAATCCTGATTCTGGCTGTGTGACTGGCAGGATTTCATCGAAGAGCACTGCACAAGTCCTCCATCATGAGGACCTGGTGGCTTTTGTCACTGTCCCATTGTGTCAGGGCTGCTTCCAAGGCTCTGATGCAAAGCAAGGACTTCAGAACCCCAACATTAAAGCCTGTGATCCCAGACTGGCTGCCCCAACTCTTCAGGTGCTTCTGTTGTCATCTGAAGGTTCCCACAGCCACAGGAGTCGTGCACAGGCTGGGCCCCAGCAAAGGCACAGCAGTGGCAGAGCTCAGGGTTAACACAGAGAGAACAATGGGAAAGCCTTTTAAAAACTGCCCTGGCTGAGTCTATTCTCCTTCACTCATTTCTTAAAGCAGCTGTCAGGTAGGAAATGCAAGTTCAGGTTCCCCCCTCACTGCAGTAAATCCAACTCAATTTGCTACAAAAAACCCCTGAGCTGGTGTCCCTGTTCCCTGACTGCTGCTATTGTCATCTAGAATGTGCCTAGGCACAGTCAGAATCCTTTTCATTTGCTCTTTCTAAACTCTTGAACAATTTTCTCCCCCTGAACAAATGTTTCAGTTCCAAAGAAACGGTTGAGAACCCTACCAGGAGGTAAAAGGTTCTTTTCTGTCAAGAGCTGCCCTTAAGGCCCTAAGGGAAAACATTTATTACACATTTGGAGCAGTCTCTAACCCCCAAACCAACATCCAGGAGAGAACCCTTTACTCACACAATCCTCACAATATTTTACATTTTTTGAGACTCTTCTGTGGAAAGGATACTGAAATCATCTTATTTCATGACAAGAAACAAGCCCAGGTTGTTAAACCTGGATTAACCCATAAAATGTGTAAGGTCACACTTTCCTTAGAGTTCCAGCCATCAGGACTCCTGGATTTCTTTAAATAGTTTCTCCTTAAGAAAAATTGCTGAAGAAGCCAAGCCTCAGAGATGCTTTTTGAGGTGTTTTATTGCAAAAAGGTGTGGACATTTGCTGGCAGAACAGGTTATCACATTCTCCATTTGACTGTCATCCAGAGGACACTGCATGCATTCAAGCTGAAAGCATAGGACAGTTTCCACCAGGCACCTGAGAAAGAAAAGTCTTCCAAGCAGAAAAAGACAAATTTCCACCTGATCCCCTACTCTGGTGTGCCCTTTGCTCCCCAGAGTTCCCTGGGAAACAGGAGTGACATCAGCTATAGAATAGCCAACTGTAAACGTGTTCCTGTGTTCAAGAGAATTATCTCGATAGTGGATCCTGAAGCTTCAGCTCCAGTTTTGAACAGGAAATTCCTTTCCCAAAGCAGGCAGTGCAGTGATTTCCACCTGTCCTGGCACCTGCTGCTCCCTGTAACCCAGCAGAGGCACACAAGGCTTCTATCAAAGCAAACCTGACAGCTCTACTTGGTCTCCAAAAAACACCCCACCCCCAAACCCTCCTTCCTTCCTTTGTGCTCCTTGGAGCACCTCAACCCTCTTCCCCACTCCCTCCAGACAGCAGACAATTCCCCTTTTCCCTTCCCACCCCCTTGCCCAAAGGCATGACTAATGAATACATGCTGCAGTTCACAGCAAAAACCTCTCCACACTTGGGCTGTCCCTCCACAGGCAGAACTCCAGGTGCACCTGAATTTCCCCATTTCAGTGCCTATTTCCCACTGGCCTAATAAAGGTTAATCATCTTTGGCAGACACAACCCTGCACCAAAGGGAACAAGGAATCCATTGCCAGTCTAACAGGGCATGTTGCAACTGCAGCTGCTCAGCAGCAGGATCTCCCTGCAAGGAAAAAAAAAAAAAAAAAGAGATTTTAGAGGATGTAAAAGCACCTTCACAAGTCAGTGCATTAGGACTGAGTAGAATATATTAACAACTGCACTTTGCTGTGGGTTATAATGGACTTTTAAACTACTTGAACCAGACAAATGCTAAACTTCAAGGCATTAAAGCTGCAAGTCACAAGCAAATAACTCAGGGTGATACTACAGCCACTTAAACCCCCATGCTGGTTGCTCTGATAATTTCAAACATTAGAACAGCCACTGTAGGTTCTTATTCCTCCTAAATAAATCAGCTGTAGATTATCTGGAGCATTTTTGCTTTCAGAAAACTGTCAGTTGTTCCATCTGCCAGGGCTAACTTCCTTTCATGCAGCATGGTTTTAAGTCCCCCAGCAAAGCTGCAGATTGACATTTCCCACCAAGGCAGTGGTTCCTCAACATCCAAATCAACCTCTGCAACCTTAGCAAAGATGGGCACACCTTGTGCTAAGACAGAGGAGCAGTTATGGCCCCCTGAGGCCCCTGGAGTTATTTTAATCACAAAAGCCAGAATGAACTTGTTTGCCACACAAGCACCCTCAGTCCTTGCAGCTGGAAGATCCAGGTTGCTCTATTTAAATCAGTTTTTTGAGTGAACAGTTTTTTTACTCCCAGAGCTGTTGCCCTTACTCCAGCAGGACTATTTTGGTCAGTGACAATTCAACACTCCAGTGTTTGTTCTGAAGCAGAGATACCCAAAACTTTCAATGCTAAGCCACAATAACTTGTCACCACTCTATTCCCACTGTGTTTCAGTACATGATATATATATTTTTCTTCCATTTGATACAGTTCTGAAGGCAATCCAGCCACTTCCATATTAATGCTGCTGGATATCCTTTTCTTTTTTTTTTTAATAAAAGGCCTTTTGGGCTGATCCAAACCCAGCTGTGGCAGAGTGCACAGTGTTCCTTGATAGCTGATTTACATCATCCCTATGTCTCAGTCCCAGTTATTTTTAGCAGCCACTGGAGTGGCAGAGGGCTGTGTGACAATGACAACAGGCTGCTGATCAAAGTGTCCCCGCTGTCAAACCCTCCTCTATCTTGCACTGTACAAATACAGAGATGAGGCACAAGGAATGTCAGCACTAAGTGCACAGATACCAGACCTTTAGGAGGCATCCTGAGATGGAGCAGGAGGATCCTTATTCTCAGGCTCTGGAGGAGGAGCTGGCACATTTTCCTCTTTCTTTTGTGCAGCCAAAAATTCATGAATCGCCCTCTCTATCTGAGGCCTGAAGATGTGGTTTAGTTTTGGATCCACCACCTGAGAAATAATTCTGTCCACTCCAGCTTCCAGCATTCCTGACCTTGAACAAAGACAAAGAAGTCATTCAGCTCCTCTGAAAAACTTCTCCCCAATCTCCTCCAGAAACTCTCCAGAGCCCTCCTGTCAACTGCAATTAGCATTAACATGGTGAGAACTGCAGCCTACTCAGGAGATCCTTAACAGGGACTTGTTTCACTCACCTATTTCTCTCCCTGCTCCCTGCAGAATTAACAACTCACATCTGCTCTCCCAGGTACTTAAATGACACCTTGGCCAAGGCCCACTTTTAACAGAGCTCCTGTGGAAACCAGGTCAACATGAAAGCAAACAAACACATTTTGGCACAAGAAGAGAAATAAGCTATTCTGAGGAGGAGGGCAGGTGAGAGCAAAGGCTTTTTTTTGGCTGAGTGGAGGGAGAAGAGCCCTGCCCCCTCAGAACAGGACTGTCACTTGCTCCTTGTAACAGTCTAGACAGATGGGAATGAATTAAAAAAGGGTATGAATTATAAAAACAAGGCAGTGAGCACACAGCAGAGGCTCTGGGCTGAGCAGCAGGAACTGGAGTGCCTGGTGACTGCAGGGGCTGTGCCAGGCCCCTGGATGGTGGGGCACAGGCTGTCTGGGAGGGTTAAGTCATGTCTGCAAGGGAGCAGGGACAGGAAATGGAGATGTTCATGGCACTGGGAGAGGAGCCTTGGGATAATGAGGCTGCGAGGGTGCAGACAGGGCACCTCATGCCACCTGCAGGTAACAGCAGCCTGGGTGGGCAGGACACACCCCTGGACACCCCCAGGGCTCAGCCCTGCCCCTCCAGGAGTGACAGGGACTGTTCAGACTCCCCTGGGGCTGTTCTTTACAACATTTTGTGCAATACCTTGTCCTCCTCTCCCTGATTAAAACTCAGCAACTCTGGGAAGCAGCTTAAACTGTCAGAGTCACAGAATGGTTTGGGTTGGAAGGGACCTTAAAGCTCATCCCATTCCACCCTGCCATGGCAGGGACACCTTCCACTGTCCCAGGCTGCTCCAAGTCCTGTCCAGTCTGGCCTGGGGCACTGCCAGGGATCCAGGGGCAGCCCCAGCTGCTCTGGGCACCTGTGCCAGGGCCTGCCCACCCTCCCAGGGAAGGATTTATTCCTAATATCTCCTGTAACCCTGCTCTCTCAGTTGAAGCCATTCCCTCTTGTCCTGTCCCTCCAGGCCCTTGTAAAATTCCCCTTCCATCTTGCTGGCTCCTTCAGGCACAGTGAGGTCACCCCAAAGCTTCTCCTGTCCAGCTGAACAACCCCAGCTCTCCCAGCAGAGCTGCTCCATCCCTCTGCCCATCCTGGTGGTCCCCAGTGCAGTGTCTGAAACAGCTGGACAGGAACTGGTGCAGAGATTGCTGTGGCAGGGGCTGGAGTCACACACAAACCTTTGGCATCCTCAGAACTCTTTCTTTAAAGTATCTTTAAAGGCTCTTCTCTTTCCTGAGAGTTAAGATCAAGGTCATCCAGCTCAGTGCAGCAGGCACAGCGTTTTTGCAGCAGTTATTTGGACAGCAAATATAAATATTTCACCACTCAAACCCACCCATTTCAGGCAGAGCAATCATGTGCATTTTGGGGAGAGTTCAGCCTGCACTGACTCTCACAATGAAACTCAGGGAGGACAACAGAAAGTGGTGTGAAACATTGAATTCTGCCAGTTCTGCCTTGCCTTAGGTGGTTTATGGCTTATAAAATCACATTTGCTGTGCAGGCTGCTGCTCACTCACTGGATCACACTCTGCCTCAGCCCGTTCCGTAACTGGTTCTTGTTCATGGCTGGGTTCCACTCCTGCTTGTCCAGGTGGGTCGAGACAAAGTTGTCAACTTTCTGCCTCAGGTTCTGATAGGCTGGCTAAAAAAAAATAAAAATAAACCCAGTTCAACAGCTCAAACAGCTCCAAACAACCCCCTGCCAGAGCCCTGCACAGTGCAGCTATTGTCACACACAGACTGCCCTGCTGCCTGTGCTCCCTTCCTTTCACCCTCTGAACAAAGGTGATCCTGTTTTCCCTGAGAACACAACTGGAAATTGCACAGAATGCTCACTGTTGTAATAATTCAAGCAGCTGGGCAGATTGGGGCTGAAATTGTAGTGAAATGCAAACTGTGCAGACAGAGGTTGTTTAAGCAGAGTTCTTGCTGTCTGGAAAGCCTCCACCCCAGAATTCCTAGGAAACTGGCTGGGCAATGCTGTCACTAAACAAGAACTTGAATTATTTGCTTCTGTGGCACTAGCAGAAAAGATAAGAATAAAAATATAGAATTGTAATTTAAAAAATAATTATAGTTATTTGAGTTTTACCAGAGGAAATGTAATTCCACTGAACAGGAACTTAATTAACAAATCCATATAAATGCTCAGGACCATCCACATCCTGGATGCAAGGGAAGGACAAGAGGGAAACAGGGATATTTCAGAGTTTGATGTGTCTGTCATGGGTGCTGGCCATGGGTGAGGATGGCAGATCCCAGGGCAGGGCTCCTGCTGGAAGCACAAAAGCTTCGGGGAAGCAAAATTCAACAAAAAGCGTTGAATTTTGACAGTCACTGAGAACACTCCAACTTGACACTGACAGCCCAATTCAATAATGGCAACAAATGACGAGGAGTTCGTTGTGGCTGAGAAAAAATTCATGTCAAGCAGTGTGAGAACATCTACTCAAGAAACAAAGGTTAAAGGTCCGGTTAGAGACTACAGGGACGTTTGAGAATATGGGAATTTCTGAAATACAGCTTGGGAGCAGCGCTGTTCCTGTGGAAGGTGTTTTCCCAGGAAAGCCTGGGCTGAGAGATGAAAGGCTGAGCCTGTTCCCTGCCTGTTCTCTGCCCGGGGTGTGGATGTGGCCGCAGGGATGCCCCGGGAGCGGGGAGGGCCCGGGCTCGCTGCCCGGCCCCGGTACCTTGGTGTCCACGTCGGCCAGGCAGTCGCGGCGGAAGCCGTCGAAGAGGCCGCGGCTCTTGAGCTGCTCCACGATGATGGCGATGAGCTG
>VYZP01004621.1:0-31252 GCA_013400635.1 Hypocryptadius cinnamomeus | reverse complement strand
TAAACACTGGCTAATAACAGCCAGGGGGAGGGATGGGGCTGGAGAGGTCGGAGCTGCCATCCCAGTGCCCAGGAGAGCTTCCAGGGGAATGAGGGAGATTTTGGGGTTGGAGGAGCAGCTTGCCTTGCCCAGGGCCCTCTTGGAAGCCTGGGAGCAGTAATGGGGTCTCAGACTGGCTCTGGAGTGGCCACCCTCACCTGGTCCCGTCCTGCTGCCAGGGATGGAGCTGGGATCTGCTCCACAGTAATTCACAGATGCTGCCATTAGGCTGGAGGCACGGTGTCAAAAACCTGACAGCAGCCCCGGTGTGTGCACGGGGAGGGGGTTATTAGCCTGTTATTATCCATTTACCCAGATAGCCCAGCTAATCAGCTTTCAGATGGGGAGAATTAATTGGTTTCGATTGGAGCACCAGGCAAGTTTAATTGAAATGAATCCTTTCCCGCTTCCAAGCAGGCACTTTCTCAGCTGCTGCTGCCTGGGGAGGGGGGGCTGCAGCCTTCCCACCACGACCCTCACGGTGTGGTGCAGCTGAGCTGGGTGAAGCAGCTGTAACAGCCATGCCCTGCAATCCTCATTCCATCTGGGAAGGAGCTCTTGTTTCTCTATCCTTGCATCCCACTGCAAACCCTCTGCTCCCAGCTGGGATGGAGAGTGTGAGTCTCAGATTGTCTCAGCCCCTTGTAGCATACCAGAGACCTTGGCAGGTCATCTTGGTGGCACCCAGGTGGCATCACTGCCATGCTGTCACCTCTGCTTTCCTCCTGTTGACTTGAATGTTCTGCATCCATATGGGGAAAAAAAAAAAAGGACTTGAATTGCAGGGTTGGGGATGGGGAGTGTCCTCAGGATGTGCAGAGCTCTTCAGAGCTGGGGGTTCAAAGGGCCCTTTGGGAGGTGCAAATCCAGCTTTTTCCTTCACAGCCCAGTGGCAGGGTGCCCTGTCCCCCCTTCTCCCAGGAAAGAGTTTGCTGCTCTCACACCCTTCAAATAACAAGAAAAAAACCAAATCTGGTGCATTCCCATACTTTTATATTCCCAAATGAAACAGCAAGAGGGCTGGGTGAAAAAGGAGCAGTTTCATCAAGATGTGTTGCAGAACAAAAAGTTTTCTGTGGACTCATGTGAGCAATGAGTGTGGGAGCTGTACAGCAGGAAAACCCATCCCTGTGGGTTTGTTTTTCCACTGTGCTGAGCCCCGAGGTGGATTGGAGGCATCACATGGAGAGCTGGATGAGGGAACTCTCAGTTCTTGTCAGGGAGATGAAAAAGCCCTGGGAGATGAAAAAGCCCTGAAACAGGATAAATTTTATCTGTGTGCAAGGTTCCAGTGAAGTTAATGGGAGTTAAGTGTGTGGTTAAGTGCTGTATTTAACTGGGCTTTTAAGAGCCTGCTGGGAATAGCTGTGGTGTTTTGGGAGAGGAGGCTTGTAGGGTTTCTGAGGTCTTGGATCTTTTCTTTAAATCAAAGTCTTGGATCTCCCTGCTCTGTTCTACATGGGGGGGCAGCACAGTTTTCAAATTCTTACAAAATCATAAATGAAAACTGATAAAAATTAAGGTTTGGTTTGTTGTTTCACTTTGGTGTGTGATGCCCCAGGTACCAGTGGAGGCTCTGTGGTGTGTGACTCCTGTAATGTGACTTATGATGCCAGAATTCCAATGTACCTTCAGATGCCAAATGCCACATGGGCACGTGCACGGAGGCTTTATCCCTGATAATGTGTTTGAATACCCTCCCTCTCCTTCTGGAAAGCTGTGGTTTGTGTTCATTCAGCTGTGGATGTTCATTATGCTGAAATGTTTGCACTTTAAATATGGTAAGGCAGGGTTTGTTTTTTGTGGGTTGTTATTTCTGTTGGTTTTTTTAAAATTTTTTTTTTTTTTTACACAGTAGGCTGGATTGTTCCCAAAAAAAACCCCCAACCTCACAGCCAACAAAACAAGCTCTTTTCCTTCATGTCTGTGTGTACAACAGCACCTTCTCATCATCTCCAGAAATTATTTGAGAAGTCCATAAATGAATGCTAACCCCCTTTTCCACTCTCTCTCATCTTCACTGTGGGTAGAGCAGCAGCACAACCAGTGCAGAGGAGACCTGGTCCATCCACGGGGTTTGGAGGTGTTTGGCTCTCTAAGAAGTCCCTGTATTTGTGGTGAATTTCTACACCTCTGCCACGTTTTCTGGACAAGTGGCCAAGGTCTGGCAGCCCCAGAAGTGGCTGGTTAATTGAGCAGAACGGGTGTTGTAGCGTGTCCCTCTCAGGGGCTCGGGAGCTGCAGGCACAATGCGAATCGTGTTCGTGTTCCCTCACCCGGAGATGTGCATCTCTTATTAGATTAATCTTTTTTCTAATATATGCAGAATATACAGTGGGAACAGCATTAATTCGCACTAATGGTTGTGAGATCCACTGAGAATTAACTGCATTTTTTGCAAATTAGTGAGGAAGCGGATAAACACAGTTATTAAAAAAAACAAGCAAAGGTACTTTTGCAACAGCAGTACGTGTTTGTCATTTATCTGACAAGTGTTCTTTACTTTTAATTATATTTCATTACTTGCTAGCAAATGCTGTGCTGGCAGATATTGTAATAATCCTCCTAATTTGAAACCTTTCTTTTAGCATTTGCTAAACCTTTGTTTGGAAAGGGCTGGGGAGGTCAGGGATCCTGCAGTGGCTGTGACTTTGGGAGGTCCCATGGCAAACGCCTTCCATCCCTGGAGGTGTTATTGGTGGATTCAGTGAAACCAGGCTTAAACTGTACCTTGGAGGGCTTCAGTGCTTTTCACTCTCAGCTGGCAAGGTGTTAGGGCCACACACAGTCACCTTGGGTGGGTTCCCACTTGCCCTTTCCCTGGCAGGAGGGCCTTTGCTGGGCTGTGACTGTGGCATGGGGATGCTCCTCACCTGAGCTGGGTTCCCGTGGACAATCAGGGTTTGGGCTCTGTGCTGAGGATGGTGCAGGGAGGGACACTGTGCCAGGGGTGACCCTGAGGGACTTTCCTTCATCCCCGTGTTTCACTGGGAGGTGCTTTTTGTGTATCCACAGCCCTGGGCACTCTCAGCCTGCAGCATGTTGTCCTGGCTGGTGAAACCTCCCCTGCACTGGGAGACACAGTGGATGAGGTGGCCTATTTTATTGAAAATCCAGGTCGTTTTTCCTTAATTCAAGTGAATTTTCCCTCCTCTTTGGGATAGGGATGACACACAGTTCAGGGTGGGGTGGAAATGAGCTGAGTGGGATGAACACGTGCCGGGGTCTCTTGTTGGCTCGGCATGGAGCAGGATTGGGCTCTGTAACTCAAACTCCTCGGGGGAAAGGAAAAGCTTTTGTTTTTGTTTCAGCTTTGTGCTCCCAGGCTGCTCACATTAGGAAAACATGAGCGCAAGCGCAGGAGACCTTATGAATTTTAAAATCTTCCCTCTCTGAGGGCAGGCTCTGGGTTAGCAGGTCAGCCCATTTAGGTGAACCGTTTAGCGCGCATTAAAATCACAATTTATGCAATCTGCGCCCCGGCTTTAAAAAGAGCCGGCAATCAGGTACTTAATAAAATCACCTCCAGCCCTCCTCTTTCAGCTCGCTGCAAATAAATGCCTTTTTTTTACATAATAAAAATGGATTAGGAGTCATTTTGAATTGTTATCCTAGCGAGATGTGCAGTTCGGGACACGCAGGCACGTTGGCTGTGATTGAGGGTTGTGTGTTTTGGTGCTTGCACACAGCCGGTGCCTGGGAGACCTTTCAAATAAACATTTACTAGAACATCACATTGCATGTCTGAGCAGCCAGAAAGGCTGATTGGCAGGTTCACTCCTCCTTTTGTTTCTCTTCTTGGATGAAACAGCAAAACAAAACTGAGTGTGGCTTAAAAAAAAAAATAAAAGAAAAAAAAAAGAAAATGTGACTTGTCTGACTTGTTCTTTTTTTTATCATGGAAGAGTCAGAGATTTTAAAGTTATGGTTCCCACAGCAACTGTAACTCTCATTGCTTGTGTGTGTGTTGTACTTTACAGGACTGTATATACTATGAAATTTATGCCCTGTGTGTGGATGTACAGCATGGTAGGAGGGTCTGCAGGGTCTGGATGGAGCCCTCCTGTGGGAACCTTCCTCTTAAACCCCTGGGCTGCATCCTGTGCTCCTTGCACCCATTCAGAGAGGGTGGTTCAGGGGTGCTGTCACCTCTGGGCAGGCTCAGGTGATGCAGTTGTGATAACAACACCCCCAGGAGGCAGTGCCCCAATCATATCTGTAGCTCAGTGAGGTGGTGATCTGTGGAAAGAAGGGAAAAAAGAGATGTAATACATTTCTCCTTGGGCTGCAATTCAAGGAGCTGTCCCTGCTCAGCAAAGCGCTGAGGCGTGTGCTCTAGGCTCATGGACTGTAATAGGAATTAAACACATTTTTAAAGTTGAGTGTGTGGTTAGGCACCTTGGTGAAGCTGTGCTTGAATGGGGATTTGAAACGTACAGGGAGAAAATGTTGGATTTTGGGAGATTTGCCCTGTGTATCATCTTTGTCTCTTAGAGAGAGGTGGGGTTGACTGGTCTGGAGTCAGGACTGGATCCAGATCTCTTTGGAGTACATATATGCATATATTTTAACCCTGGTGTTTGTCTCTTCCTTTCTAGCCTTCATGCTGGCTTGCTGTCTGTCCTTGGTCCCACCCCCATGCTCTGCCTCAGTTTCCCTGCCTGGTGCTCACTCATCACTGGCTCTGCAGCATGAGGGGGTTTGGGCTGGCAGGGGGTGGCTGTGATTTGTGGGTGGGGGTGGGCTCTGCCTGACCTCTCTTTGCATCCAGGGTCTGCTGGTGCTTTGTGTGTCTGGGTTGCCTGGGAGGGGATGAAGTGCCCCAGATGAGAGATAAGATGCTGTGGAGCTGAACTGTGGGAAAGCCAAAATTGGGGTGAGGGGAATTCAAGAATGGACCATGAGATCATCTGTTGGGTGAGGGGAATTCAAGAAAGGACCATGAGATCATCTGCTGTTCCCTCAGAGCGGCACAGGGTGCAAGAATGCCCTGAAGCCTCTCTTTCTCATTTGAAATAAAGTATGACTTTTCAAAACGCATCCAGGCTTGATTTGAAAAAAAAAAAAAAAAAAAAAATTGACAGTGATGGATAATCCACTACACCCCTTGGTAAATTGTCCTAGTGTTTAATTACCTTTACAGCCAAAAAGGAAAGAAAGGAAAAGTACACAGTGTGAAGAGCCCCGAGGGTTGTGTGGTTATTGCTGGTACCTGATTGCTCACCTTAATTCACCTGCTGGGCTGATGCAGGGGATGTGATGCTCCAGCACTGGGGGCTCGTTCAGCCCATGGGGCATCCTTGAGCAGTCCTGGGGGACTGTCCTTGGAGCGATGTCTGGGGCTGTGGGAGCCCTGCTTCATCCAGCAGCAGCTCAGTAGCCATGGGGCTGATTGCCAGCACAATGTTGGACAATAAATGGCTTCAAGTTAGGAAATAAAGAAGGTTTGCTTTGACCTACACAAGGGATGCTGTGGTATAAGAGGTCTGCCCAGCCCTAACTATCCCCTCCAGCCTGGGATTTTCTTCTGTGACTTCAGCCCTTTTGGTGTGGCAGCTGGAAGACTGTCAGGGCTTGATTTCTGAACAGCTGGACTGTCACTGTGTGACTGCCAGGGATGGGGGATTCCTGCAAGGGGTCACACCACATCCCACTTCTGTGGGGAGCAGAGTTGGAAAGGGCAGAGGCTGCTGCAAGGAAGTCTGTCTGGACTCCAGAGGAGCAGTGGGACTCCCTTATCTTTCACTGGCTTGGTAGGGCAGGGTGGGGGTTGTGTTCAAAGTAGCAATGTGTCCTCTTGCTGCCCAGAAATTGTTCAGCATCTCAGAGACTCCTGCAGAGTGATGGCTCTCCAATCCAACAGCTTGGCAGCCTTCATAATTTATATGAGGGTCCAATCTCTTGGGCCTCAGGGTGGCCTCTCCCATTGATTTTCCTGCTGGGCTTCAAATAACTCTCAGCCTTGCTGCTCTTCATCTTCAGCTGAGCTTTGCTCTGGTGCCACAAGCCCTGCAGTTCTTTCCACACGTGGGTTGTCCCCACCATCCCTCTTCTCCCCCATCTTCCTTCTCCCATTCCTTCTCCTCTCCTGTGGGTGTTGGCAACGCTCTGGTGCTGGTGGCCCCTGCTCGGCCAGCCCAGGGCAGCAGGAGCATGGCAGGAAGGACATTACGTGGGAGAATATGCATGTTCACAGCTCAGAGGATTAAAGGCCCGTGTTCTTATCACTGCAGAACAGAGTATTATAAATCCAGCCTTAGAATACCAAATCCCCACGCGGCTCGGCCATTGTTTGGGAATATTAAAAAGCTCGGAGACAGAAATAATCAGTTTCCGAATGACACGTTGTCAAATAAAACATTTCTCATATTATCCCTTCTTCCCTCTTTCTCTCTCCCGCTCCCTCAGTTGGATAATTTAACACGAAAAATAGATTAAAATGAGGCTGGCTTGAACGCCTCCTAAGTTTGACTCTTTTTTTTTTTCCCCCCTTTTTCCCAGGAAGCTCTCCAGGCGTGTGTGGTGTTGTTAAGCAAGCAGCTGCCATTACAGGGTCAGAGACGAAAGAAGCACGTTGGAATTGAGCTGCCTGTGATGAGCCCCTGGTGCTCACCCAGGGGGCTGGCACGGGCACTCCCAGCCTTTCCCAGGGGCCATTGTCCCAGTGACTGGCAGAGCAGAGATCTCTGGCTCATTCCCAGAGGATGTGGGAGCTGTAGCTGGGCTGGGAGCCCTTGGCTTCCTTGAGCCAGCCCTGTCATTCTTGAGTCAGAGGGGGAATGGCACACCAGGAACCTCTGTGCCTTTATACTTTCTTGTAGGTTCTCCCAAGCAGAGAGATCTTTATTTAATATGCCAACAGGTTTATTTTCTCCAGGACATTTCCCAGGGGCAGATATAAGGTGAGCCCAGCCAGGAAGATCCACAGCCCCAAGCTGGCCATGGGTGCCTGAACCCCTTCCTTGGCTCCAGCTGGCACAGCTGCTCCTCCTGCAAGGCTTTTTCTGTCACTCTGACATTTTCAGAGCATCTGGGATGTCTCTGGTTTTGCTTTGCCATGGAGGGTGAGTGCCTGTGTGTCCATGGGTGCAGAGTGCTCTGTCCTGCAGCAGCAGAGTACACAAAGGAGTGAGTGATACCCAGCTGGGCAGCTCAGGGGTTTTGTGGTGGAGGCCTTGGAGAAGATTTCTCCCAGCAATCACACCCAGGAGTGTTGTTCTGACGCCCTTCTGGACCACAAGAACCCTCTCTTTGCTGTAAAGATGCTGGCACATGAGCCAGACCTGGTTTTGCAGTGGGGTTTGTCGTGTTGAAGTTTGTGGTCCTGCTGGGTCCTTGTCACCTGGCCTGGCCTCCCTTCTGGTGTGCCATGGTTTCTCTCCTGCAAACTGGGTTTCTGAGGAAATGCCAGGGGGTGTGGGTGGCTCAGGTCAGGGAGCTCCTGTGATGCTCTGAGGCCTCCATGCATCAGGAACTGTGCAAATCCAAGGAAACCCATGTCTGCTCTCCCAGGCTGAGGTGTCCATGCTGGTTCTTGTTTCTGGGCATGAAAGGCCATGCTGGGTCTTCATCCCTCTGGTCCTCGAAGTGCCCTGGTACTGCAGGGCATAAACCTGGCAACCTACCAAGCCCTGCCCCTCTGCCATGCAGGGACCCCTGAGCATCTCCTGGACAGCAAAACACCTTTCCTGATGGTGCACATCATGCAAATTGGGGAACTCAAGGAGAGCAGTGCCCTGAACCCCCAAGCTCTGCATCTCTTAGGAAAATTTTGCAGGAGAGGAGAGGATCCTGACGTGGGGCATGCAGGGCTGGGCCCCTCCTGTGGCAGGTTGTGGTGCAGGGAAATGTCTCCTGAGGCAGCTCATCCTGTGAACTGCACTTTGCACTGCCACCTCCTTACAGCTGCTCCTGTTTAGGAGTCAGAGCTGTGCTCCAGGTGCAGCCTGGTGCTTTGTATGGAATGCAGAGGGAACATTTCCAACACCTCTGCTCTGCTGTAGAGCTCGGTGCAGCTCTGGCCGTGGCATCCCAGGTTCCCAAGGAACACCTGCCCTGCCCTGGCTGTTCCTGTCATGCTGCAAAGCCCTGGTCGCTCCTGCTGCTCCTGATTTACATGCCCTGCCTTGCTTGTCTGCCACAGGATAAAATTGCTCTGATGCTGCAGAGATTAAGAGGCTGGGAGCTGGCACAGGCACAGCTCTTCTGTATGTAGGGATGAATTTAACTTCCAGAGCAGCCAGAGGCAGGGCTGGCTCCCTTTGGTGCTCCCTAGCCAGGCTCCCTTGAGAGGATGTGCTACTTCCATGTACATATGATATTTGGAAGTTTTTTTTGGTGTTTTTTTTTTTTTTTTTAAAGATTTTTGTTTTTAATGTTCATGTTGTTGAGAGCTGTATTGAATAAAATTTGGAGGAGGGGAAAAACAAGAGCTTGGTAGAGAATGTCTGAGACTGAAATATGTTGTGCTGTGCACCAGCTCTGCAGTTGATCTTGAAACCACAGGGAAATCAGACCAGAAATGTTGGAGCTGGGGTAGATATGCCTTGGGAGCATCACCTGTGAGAGGCCATTTGTTACACCATAATTTTTTGGGAAATGTGTGTCTCTGCTAAGGCTTTATTGCTCCTGGATGATGGTTGGGTTGTTTCAATGAGTTTTTTCTCCTAAGTGGTGGACTGTGATTATCTCCATTCCCCTTCTCCCCACGTGTAGGGGGCCTGGGGGTCCCAAGGAGTGAGGTAGAAACAACAAAGTCCCTGGCAGAATGGTCAGAGTTGAGCTAGGGGTGTCACTGTGCTATTCCCAGCTGAAGACCATCCCTGGCATCCTCATCTGCCTGCCCATGACCTCACACCTGAGAGGTGGCTGCTCCAGGAATCCACCTGTGTGTGGTTCAGGGAGTGTTGATGGAAGGGTGCTCTGGGGGTTTACTCAGAGGGTGCTGAAGCACTGGAACAGATTGTCCAGGGAAGATGTGGGTGCACCATCCCTGGAAGTGTTCGAGTTTGGATGGGGTGTGAAACAGCCTTGCCCTAGTGGATGGTGTCCAGTCCTGGCCCCTCAGTTTGGGAAGGACATTGAGATGCTCGAGGGTGTCCAGAGGAGGCAACAAGGCTGGAGAGGGGCTGGGAACACAAACCCTGTGAGGAACCACTGAGGGAGCTGGGAGTGCTCAGCCTGGAGAAAAGGAGACTCAGGGGTGCCCTCATCACTCTGCAGCTCCTGAAAGGTGGCTGTGCTCAGCTGGGGCTGGGCTCTTTCTCCAGGCAGCACTGACAGAACCAGAGGACACAGTCTCAAGCTACACCAAGGGAAATTTAAGTTGGATATTAGGAAAATGTTTTTTACAGAAAAGGTGATAAAGTTCTGGAATGGCTGCCCAGGGAGGTGGTGGAGTCCCCATCCCTGGGTGTGTTTAACAAAGCCTGGATGAGGCACTGGGTGCCAGGGTTGAGTTGAGGTGTTGGGGCTGGGTTGGACTCCATGATCTTGAAGGCCCCTCCCAACCTGGTCATTCTGTGAATTCTGTGTCCCTGCCCATGGCAGGGGGGTGGAATGGTGTGCTTTAGGATCACATCCACCCATCATTCTGTGATTCTATGGACCCTGCAGCACCCCATCACCCCTCCCTGCCCCCCGTGCACTCCTGACAGTGCCCTGTGCTCTCTCTGCAGGGTGGGCTGATCGCGCTGCTCCTGCTGCTGCTGGTGTTCATGGTGGCCCTGTACGCCCAGCGGCGCTGGCACAAGCGCCGCCGCATCCCGCAGAAGAGCGCCAGCACCGAGGCCACCCACGAGATCCACTACATCCCCTCGGTGCTGCTGGGCCCCCAGGCCCGCGAGAGCTTCCGCAACTCGCGCCTGCAGGCCCACAACTCCGTCATCGGGGTGCCCATCCGGGAGACCCCCATCCTGGACGACTACGAGGACGAGGAGGAGGAGGAGACCCCGCGGCGGGCAGAGCCCAGCACCAGGGAGGATGAGTTTGGCAGCCAGGTGACAAGGACGTTGGAGAGCCTGGGCCGGGGCGGGGAGGAGAAGGCCGACTACGAGAAGAAAGGTTTGTGGATTTTCTCTCTCTGCTCTGCTGGGGAGCAGCACGTTCCCCAGGGTATTTCGGCTAACGCGTACTTGATTGCTTGCATTTCTAAAATCTGTCTGTCAGAAGCTGCTACACCCACCTCTGCTTATTGAAATGTTATTATGAGCCATTTAATATTGTTCACCTGCAATGCACAGTAGAATGCATTTGAATAAACAAAAGCAAAGCATATTACTGCCGTGAGTGACTCCAGCAGGAACGAGGAAGGGATGTGCTAGCTTGTTCTGTGCAGGGAAGGGATCTTGGGGTGGTGCTGTACCATCCTTCCTTTCTTGTGTGGGCTTTCCAGACAGACTTAGCAGCCACAGTGGCAGGGACAGGGACAGGGACTTTTTTTGGCTCCATGGAGGGGCCAGGGATAGCCTAGGTGATGCAGTGTGTCTGGAAAGCAGCTCCCTGCCCTTGTGATGGTCATAAGTGGTGGCTGAGGTTGATAATCTTCCACCCCCGAAACGCTCTCTACTCTTTCTCCTTTTAAAGAAGGCCGTGATGATTGTGATGGGTATTGTTGCTCAAACAGATTTGGAGGTGCCCAGGGATCAATCTGCCATCCTCGAGTGCTGCTCTGAGCATCCCTGTCGGCATCTCTTGGTGTGTGTCTGGCTGTTACCAGCCCATGGGGTTAAGAGATGTTTCCTCAACCCTCTGCTTAGTGAGAATGAACAAATGAAAGCCTTCATATCTCATAACCGAGCTACCTTCTTTCTTCTTTCATATTCTCTTCTTTGTTTTGCTTTTCTATAAATTATTTAGAGTTGTGTGAGTGGGGAAGACAGCAGTAACTGCATTTCAGTGCTCTTCAAAACAAAATAGCAAACAAGATCTAGAGCAGAATATTAAACTATCCAAGGGCTTCAGGAACTGGCAATAATGAGCTTACACAGGCTGAACCCCCTGCCCCAAGCTGGAAGCTGCCTGTGGGATACCTGAGCTGGGAGAGTCGTTCCCAAACGCTCCCACCAGCTCTGCTTGTGATGCTGTCAGGCTCTGTGCCTTGGATCGAGGCAGGTTTGTGCCTTGCCTAGTCTGATCCTTCCAGACTGTGCCAGTTCATCGTATGCTTCCTCCCAGATGGGCACTTTTCCCTCTTGGATGAGGCTCTGCTCAAGGAGCCAAGCTATGGTTTATGCTGCTTACTTCTCTCTGCTGAAGCTGCTTGGAGCCTGGATTGCCCAGGATGAGGTGGCTGTGGTTCAGATTTAGGGTTTCTAGACTGCAGATATAAATAGATGTGCTGTGGGCTTTCCACTCTGACCTGGTGGCACACGCAGGGGAAACGTGGTGACTCAGACATGCTGCTCCCAGGTGCTTTGGCCTGCACATGAGCAGCAGTCACAGCTGGATTCCTGTGGGGATGGGGCATGTGGGGTGGAGAAGATGCAGCTGGTGTGAGCAGACACCAGGTACCTGGAGATCCCCAGGGGCTGGAAGCCAGTTCTGCTTGGGCATGGCTTTGCAGCTGGATTGAAGGTGGAGGCATTAAGGGACAACCAGCTGGAGCGTTGCTGTAGTGCCACAATGAGATCAGCCCTTCCCTGGTGCCCAGCTGGCACTGCCAGGTTTCATTGTGGTCACTGGGGATGGCTGTGGAGCTGTGCCTGCATCCCAGGGAATCCACCAGCTCCCATGGGAAAAGCTCTCCTCGCTGCTTTTGCTGAGCTGCCTTGTGATAAGGCATCAGCTGGGACTTGTCAGCGGGCTCCAAACGGTATCGTCACAGGGGCTGTCAGCAGAGGCTCTTTCAAGTGTCACTTCCCAGCATTAATTACCAGGGATGGCAAATCCAATGGAGATGGAGCAGTTCTGCTCCCCTTCCACCTGTCTGTGCTGCATCTTCCCCCCTGGGCTGGGCACTGACTGATTGCAGGTGCTGGGTTGTGCTCTTCCCATCACTGGGGATTTGCCCACCCCACGCTTGGTGTCTGTTGGGTCAACTTTTCTTTCTGTGAGGGAGACTGTGGGGTTTTTTAATTCACCACTTCTGGATGTATCTAGTCAGGGAATCAGGCAGGGAATTGCTCTGGATGGCTCTGCTCCATGCAGTCCCTGCCCAGGAGGCCTGAGCAGCACAAATGTTTTGCAGATCACGGCTCAGCAAGCCAAACTTTCCTCCCCAGCTCAGGCAGTGATGTGGATGGGAGGGATGCTCCCGTGTGGTGGCAGAGCATCTGAAGTGAATCCCAGCACAAACAAAACACAGGAGTGATGTGCTGAATAATGACATCTAGCAACAAGCGTGTCTGAGTGATAAAGTTAATGAAATTACAGGTTCTGACCTGATACCAGGCTCTGCTGTGGGGAGATAAACAGCAGGGCAAAGATGAGATGTTTATTTCTCCCTAGCTGCAGTTGTAATCTGGATGCGCTGTGCAGGGCCATTAACGTTATTACTGTTATGCAAAATCATTTTTGACTTGGGGGGAAGGAAAAAAAAATGGAGCAAAGAAAGAAAAATCTCCCAACTGCCTAGAAAATGTAAAGCTGACAAAATTAGAATTGCAGCAGGAGCACAAGCTGACCTGGTGACATTGTACAGAGCCCAGATGAATTTAGACAGAAGAAAAATCCAAGGCAGTTTAGGAAGAAAAGTAGAAAAGTAGTCTTTTTAAAAAATTTTTTATTAATAATAAAATGAAATGGAGCGAGGCAGGAGGCAATATCCAAGCTGTCCTAATTATCCAGAAGGATCCCTTGAGCTGGGATGGAGTGGGGACTACTCTGTCTCCTCACAGGTTTGGGTTCTCTGGCTATTAAAAGGTCTCTAGGGTTTTGTGCTCAGTGGGTGTGCATGGTGCCAAGTGGGGTCTGCTGGTGTGGGGTGCAGTTTCTGGGGTCTTGGTCTTTGCTGGGGAGACCCTTCCTCTCTGAACTCAGCCCCAGTATGTACACAGGGTTCAATAATTATGGGAATTTGGGTACATTTGTGCAGATGTTGTCACTTCCTCACTGCCTCTGTCCTCACTTCACTGTGGAGTTTCCAGTCCATGCTCCTCATGAGTTCTGCTCTCCTGCTTTTCCCAAGCAGATGGCCTCAAGCTCCATCCCTTCGGGAATTCCTCACATGCTTTTCTCTTTTAATACACACAGCTCTCATCCTCACAGACACAGCTTCATCCTACAGCAGCAGGAGCCCTTTGCTTTTGTCCATCAAGTCCCGTTTGAGGGACTTTGGGCCCCAGTCCATCCCAGGTGGCACTGCTCCATCCCTGTCTGGGATGCTCTGGATACACAGTGGTGGAGTTGGTAAACAAAGGTAAAGTCCAGCAGCCTCAGTATGGGATTACCCACAAGTTCCTCAGAGAGATTTTGCCAAACCAAATCTCCTGAGGATCAGCAAGAAATAGAACTTCTGTCTGGTGAAAACTGAGGAGAAATCAGACTTGAAAATCGACTGTCTGCAATTCCACTCCTGCAACAAAGGACCCATCTTTATTTCTCAGTTTCTTTCATGTTTGAAAAAAGAACATTTCAAGCAGGCCTTTGTGTTGGCTTCACAGGCTCTGCAGTCTGGGTATGGCCTCCATGTCTAGACAGGAGACAGGACTTATTACTGATGGTTCCGATGATTAATACCATGGGCATATCAAAGGTGTGGTTGGGCACTCATCTTGAATTCCTCTCCTGGACTTACTTCTCTCCTGCAGTGTTGGCTCAGGTAAACCTCTGAAGTTTCTCTTACTTAATCCATGGATGCTTTTCTCAGTAGTGGTAGTGAGATTCTTTTGAGCATTCCTGAAAGATGGTCTGGCTCCTAGAGTGCACCTGGAGCTGTGGATCCAGCTCCACTCTGCCACTGGCCACTCTGATAGCCCTGGCCATGTCCTTTAATGGTCCAGTCCTTATCTGGGGGTTGGAGAGGGAGCCAAGCCAGACAGCAGGCAGGGCAGCATAAGGAAATATTGGGAACTGCTGATATCAGGGCTTGTGGTCCCCCCAGCCTGCCAGCTAAGCTGCTCTGGGCGGTGCAGCCCAGGAGAACTGTGGGAGAAGGGATTTAGCCAGGGAAGACAAATGGCTTTGAGATGACAGCAAAAAACAGGGGAAGGATTCTGATGATGGCAAGAGAGAACTTCCTATGGCCCCCACCAGTACTGTAGTAACTCTTTCTGGTGCCCTGCATCTCAGAATTGTTTTTTCTTCCAGTGGAGACTCCTCTAGGGAGAAGTAAGGCAGTGGTGTGGCTCGAGGGCAGGATGCTGGGGCTGTGGAAAGGGGCATTTTGGGGGCTGAGCTGTGCAAGAGGAGGGCAGGTAGTCAAGCTGTTCCTTAGAGCTGCCATTCATTGCAAATGCCTGATCTCTGCAGTGTCTTGGAGATGAGATTTAGAGATGGGTGTGAGCTGGGGGTGACACCCTCACAATGGACAGGTGATGGTGCTGCTCTCCCCCTTGGAGAAGGGACAGCACTCAGGCAACAGGATTGAGATGTCTGGCCTGATAATGATGTCCTTGAGGTGACAGCCTGGTGTCCCCGAGGGGACACTGATGCCTGGCTGGGCTCATGGCTGTGCCAAGCTGTGCCATCCCTGGTGCCATGCTGGGGCTGGGAGCCCCCGTTTGCTGCTGCTGTTGGCTCGAGGAGTCAGCTGCAGTTCCACCCTGATTCCCAGCATTAACCAGAGGCTTTCTGAGCCTTTAATAAATAAAGTGATGGCTTAACATTTGCTGGGGCTGGAGGATAAAATGGGACACTGCATCAGGCCAGCATCTGATGTGTCTTGGGGCTCTTCTTTCCAGTGACCTGATGGGATCATGACCCTCTTTGTACGTGATCAGCTTTTGCCAGCTCTAATCCCAGCCAACCCCTTCTGTAATTTATAGGGACCTTTGAAAATGTATATTCTCATAGCTTGCCAGTGAAAAGTGGTTTTTCACAGTCCTCTAGTCCTGTCTGAAAAAAAACAGCTGCAACTTTCAGCTTTAAAGAAATGGGAAAGAAAAAAAAAAAAGGATGGGGGCTCGACAGGGCAGGAATTGGCTCCTAATTCAGGGAGGCTCTTCCAGACATGCTTAGGTAATGTCTCTAGTTAATAAAGATGTTTAAGCTGTTTTCAAGCCCAGCATGTTCAATTGTAACTGAATTGAAGGTATTAATGAAGGGAATGAGGACCCCAGCTAGAGAGGTTACACCAGCCATGCCATTGGGTCTTTGGTTCTGTGGTGATGCCAGCTCAGGCTTCAGTGTGGATTTGAAAATGTCCTGACCTGCCAGGGAAAAGCTGTGCTTTGCAGAGATAAACACAGTCATAATTAATATATTAATGTATTAACTGTCTTTGGAGATCTCAATGGAGAGGTGCCAGGCTGGAGTTTTAGCTTTGTTTTGATCATCCCATTGAAATGGTTGCCTCCACCCCAAATCTGGGTTGTCCTCCCCAGTGTGGGGGGAGGGAACAGTGGGGCTGTGGGACACAGTCCCCTTCCCTTACACCCCCAAGGAAGTGGATCAAAGCACATCATGGATGTGTGGGAGCACACTCAGGACATCTCTCCCACAAGAGCCATATCCAACATGCTTCTGCCTCTAAGAATGGCACAGAAGGGACAGGGAAGCTCCTGGATTTTGGGGCTTTCCTCTGGTCCTGCAGCCCCTGGCTCATGGGTTTTGTGGCCCATGCTTAATGACTAATTAAGGTTTAAACACCTAGGATCAGCCAGGGCTCTTCCTGGCCCATGGCAACTGTTGCTGTGGAGAAGAGGCTGGTGGGGTGGGCTCCTGGTAAGTTTTAATGTTTTTCTCCCCTCTCTTTGCTACAACCTGCTCATTAATTTAATGAGACAGTGGAGGGAAGAAGCAGCTGGAAAAGTGGCTTTGAATGGTGCCATAGGGACTGGAACAGAAACAGGGTGGTTTATTATGCCAGCATTTTGCTGAGCATCCTGAAGAGATGCTGGATTTGTGAAGTCCTGCTGCTTTGCAAGGCTTGGACTGGTCTCACCCTGACACTCCACAATATCCCAAGTTGAAGAAATACCTTTGGCTGCCCCCTCTTCCAGCCACAGCTGGGTGACTTCTGGCACCTCAAGTCAGCAGCGGCTCTTGAATAAGGAATCGTGTGGAGTTTTGTGGGGCTGCAGATGCCCAGTGGGGATGTCATGGCAGTTTCATGTGCAGTAGTCCTGATTCCCCAGGTGTCCAAAGTGTTTTCCATCCAGGCGAAATCACAAGCTCACAGAAGATAAGCTGTGAAGTGTTGGCTGTCCAAGGAAAATAAGCCATCAGGAACTATATTTATATAAATGCCAGGCACACATTGTTCATCACTTTGTGCATCACTATGAATGTTTGATAAAGCACTACATTATTTAAAAGTGTAGCTGGGCTGTGGGACAGTTGTTGACCAAGATTAGCTTCAAGATGACTCTTTTTTTTTTCTGTTTTTTTTTTTTCTTCCCCTGATGGAAAAATCTAAAAGAAAAAATATGATACTTGTTTACTTGCCTTGGGGGATCTCAGGTGTCCTTGCCTCTCCTAAGTTTCTCAGCTGGGTTGCATCTTCTGTGCAATGCAGAGGACCTGGGAGAGCTTCAGCTCTGACCGGAGTTGTCACAGAATCCTGGAATGGTTTGGGTTGAAAGGAACCTAAAAGACCATCTGGTTCCAACCCTCTGCCATGGGCAGGGACATCTTCCACTAAACCAGACTGCTCCAAGCTCCTGGCCTTGGACACTTCCAGGGATGGTTCGTCATTGGAATCAGCATGGAGTGAAAACCTGCCACTGGTTTCTGAAGTCAGACTGATCAGAAGATGATGTGGGATGAAGGAGAACAAACCCACAATGTTCCCCATTTCTACTGGAAGTACATAGATGCTGGTTAGCATCAGCCCTTAGGATGTGGGGCTCAGGGCTGAGGCTGCTCCAGATCCTGTCACCTGAGCGAGTGATGGATTTGTCTTAAGCCACAGCACTCAGCCCTTTTTCTCCTTGCCTTTTAGTGGCATTGTGGCTCCACCAGTTGGCATGTGGAGATTTTTCCCCATCATTCCATCCCAGACTTGTGGGTTTTATGGGGAAGGGAGCAGGGAGGGCAGCTGCAGCACCACCTCTTCACTCTGTTTGTGTGTCCTCTTCCCATCGGTTGTGTTTTACCTGGCTACGGCACCGAGACGGTTTTGTCAGCTGGCTCCTAAGGAAGATGGATTGAGGCTGGGCACCTGTGCTGATACTGGGTCTGCAGGCACCTTCCAGCCCCATTTATCATTAGGCACTGACCTCCCTGAAGGACCAGTGGGAGAGGAAACTTATTAACAAGGTGCTTCAAATCAATCCTTTCTGACGGCCCCGCTGAGTTACGGCGTTTGCTGCGACTCTCCCACTGGGTCCTGTGAGTGTGGCAGTGCTCAGCCTCACTTCTTCACCTGCGTGGCTTGGAATAGGTTTGGTTTGGTATCTTGGGTTTTCTGCATGTTCCCAGGTCTTCTCCTGAGCCAACAAACCAGCTCTCAGCTCATTCTCTCCTGCCTGCTGTCTCCACCCATGTGCTGCCCAGTGTGGGAGGTTGTTGGTCCTTTTGGAGCTGAAGCTCCTGGCCACATTGAGAGATTTTGGTAGTTTGTCCTTCTCCTGTGTGTTGGCATCACTCCCTCATTCATCCTGACACAAGGCACAGCATTGTCAGTACTGTGAAAAATGTCACCTTGTCCGCTGGGCAGAGGAAATGTATTTTCTAACTAAAAAGTTCATTCTGCACCATGCTGCTGAGCACGGGGTTGGGGAGTGGTGGAGACTGGCTGGGGGCCACTGTGCCACATTTCCCACCCATACTGGCCAGCTTAGCTGTTCCTGGAGCCCTGTCCTGCCCACGTCCCTCCTTTGGGGTGCTGGCACTTGCTCACACTCTCTTGACAAAGTGCTGCTGCCTCCAGGTTTGTTCCCCAGCAGTGGCTCCTCAGACAGATGGGGATGGAACTTTTTCCTGCCCTCAGCGAGTCCCTGCCCCAGCTGGCTCCATGGGGCAGTGTCTCCTCTGGCTCTGCAGAGCTGCAGGAGCTGTGTGGTGGAGGGAGGGAGGGAGCTGGAGGTCAGTGCTGTGCTCTCGAGCCAGTGTCTCTCCTCCACGCAACATTAGCCCCGACTGTTCCGTGTGCCCATTAGCACCAAATCGGGAAGCTTCCTCCAGAGGGTTCTTATTTAACTTTTCAATTATTTGATAACTTGAGGAGCATTAGCTGATACTGAGGGTCTGCCCATCTTCCCTCATCCTCTCTGCTCGCTGCCTAAGCAAAAAAGTTATGATGTCTCATAAAAAAAAACCCCTAAGTTAAGGGTTTTATTTGAGCTGGAATAAATGGGAAATGGAGTCTCTGTTGGACTGGACTTCCTCAGTGCTGGGCTGGGGGGAGATGCCGTAGCACCCCACCACCAAAGGTTTTTCCTTGCAGGACAAATGGGATAAAGAAATAAATGCTCTGTACATATTAGGGAAGGGTTGTGCTGGAAAGTCTTTGCCCTGTTGAAGAGCTGAGGGTTCCCTAGCCAGAAACAGCTCCTGGGAAAGAGCAGCTGGAGCAGCCCCAGGAGTGCAGGGACCCATCAGCTTTTGGGAGGTGCTCTCCAGGCAGAGGTGTGAGGCAGAGGCGGGACTGTTGGACCGCGGCTCTTCAGCATTTGATCTTTCCTAATATGTTTATAATTACATTGCATTATCTTAATTACCAACAGGAGAAGTGGGGAGAGCGAGGGGGAGGGAAAGGAGGGAGCTGGAGAGGCAGGGAAGGTGCAGGGTGATGAGTAACTCACAGCCTCCATCCACGGGGCCACGACTGCGGTTGGAGTTGGAAATTATGCTATTAATACAATGCTTATTCATTTCCCATCATAAAAACATGGAAGCGCATTCCGAATGAAATTAACATTCCGTGACATTTCCCGGTAAACGGTGAGTTTGCACACATGAGTGGAGGCAATTAGCTGGGAAGTGACTGAGCGCCGTGACTGGAGAGAGGATGAAGAAGGGTCAGGGCAGCCGGGGCCGGGTGGGTGCTGCCGTGGGCTCCAGCACTGCCCATCCCTTCCCAGTGGGATGGGGGTCCTGCCAGCTCCTGCCCACCCAGCTGCAGCGAGCATGGGAGCTGCAGATAGTTCTCTCCTGCTCTCTTCAGATGGGGGAAATGGCAAAGCTTGGCAATAAAGGTGAAAAGCAAAGAGTGGGTGCATGTCCAGAAGGGTTTTGGGGTGCCCTGGGGTTCCTGTCCCCACTGCAGGATGCTGTTCTCCATCCCCCACCATGGCACACCAGCCTTTCCCAGCATCCCCTTTCCTGTCACGCTCCTAAAGCTTTATTAGAACCCAATGGAGACTTTTTCCCAGATTTGTTAAACTACTGAAAACTTCTGATCCTATCAGGACTTTTTTTTTTCCCTGCCTCGTACCAGATAAGGGCTGTGCTGGCTCCGAGCCCGGAGCTGAGGGTGGTGGAGAACAGGGTAGGGAAGCAGTCATCTCATGAATATATGAAGGAGGAAAGTACATTTGTTCAGTTTCCTTCAAAGGAGACATCTTGAATAAAACTTTATCTCTTCTGCTTCCCTCCCCCTCCAATTTGCAATTGAAATCAGACTTTTGCGTATAAAGATCTATTTTTATAGCGACAGATTTATTAATGTATATAATAATCTATTAATGTATTAATAGCTGTGTATTAATAGCTATGTATTAATAGCTGTGCTAAAAAAAATGTATACAACCTCTATTTTAAAACTCAACAAAAAAGACCAGGAGAGAGAAGAAAGAAAAAGTCAACACGGAATACAGGGCTGTTTTCAAAATGCTCCTGGGTTCCTCTCTCCCTCTGTTGCTGTATGTGAGAACCCCACTTTGTAAAAGAGCTATTTGGAGATCCTCCTTCATCCCTACTTTTTGATGTTTTTTGTATATAACCATATATATAGAGAGATATACATTTAAATAAAAGTATATATATGGAGATATGTTTATATATATGTATTTAAATAAAACAGATATATATGTCCTGAGTTGGTTGTGGAATGCAACCAGCAGCTTCCCCGTGTTTCCTGGACACAGTGGCTGCATGTGGCACTTGACACGGACTGCTGGAGATCAGGGGAGCAAAGGAGACAGGCTCTCCTGCTCGAGAGAGGTTTTATGGCTGGAGGAACACATGGAGAGGTGAAGTTCCCAGTGTTCCTCCTGCCTTTGCCATATTCCCCTGCTCTGTGGCAGGATGTGGCTCCTCAGATGTGTTTTCCTCTGGGTACGTGCAAAGCTGTTGTACAAATCTCTCTCACTGTCATCACATCAGCATCAGTGTAATTACCTAATTTTATGCTACTAAAGCTCTGTGCTTTGTGGAGCTCAGTACCTTCAGGGTGGCACTGTTGAAAATCAGTCCACATCCCAGTCTCAGAACAAACACCGTTAGTTATTTCATGCTTCGAAAAGCAACAAACACCCATTATTTAGAGCTGGTGAGAAATCGGGGTTTCCACCATGTGGAAAACTTCCAGTATTGTGAAATTTATGCTTGTTCCAAAATAGGATCAGAAAGTCAATTTCTTGAAATACTTTGTGGAACAGAAATTTCTAAAATATTGATCGAGAAACATCAAAATGAGCTTGCTGAATATCAGGGAGTTGATTTGGAGGAAACAATTATAACGTTATTAAGCTGGCTCTTTCCTGGTGTTCCCGTGGTGTGTTAGGGACGTGATGATGTATTAGACCTTTAGAGCCCAAGTCAGTGGTTCCCAGGAGAGTCCCCTGCCCTGTGCCTAGAAAAGCAGATGTGAAAAATACTGGAAGTAGTCAGTGAAAGGGCAGGAGAGTGTTTGAGAAGAGCCAGTGTCTGAGGTGAGGGGGCTGTATCCTCCACATGACCATGCAGGTCAGGAGTAGAAACCCCACTGACCGTGGCTTCTGATTGTGCCCAAACTTTTCCCATTTAATCCTTGATTGAGTTTGTCTTGTTGCAAAATGCTCAGTCAAGCAACTCTTGAGATGCTCTGGAGTTATTCCTCTCCCTCAAACTCTGGGAGCATTGTGGCCACTGTTAATATTGAGGGATCAATAACTTGCCTTCTGACAGCCAGAAATCAAAGAGAGGAATGGGAAAACCAGATGTTTAAAAACCTCTATGTTATAAAAACGTGTTTTAGTCCATGCCTAGTGTGGGAAGCTCTGATAGAAGCTCCTGTTGCCTTGCCAGTTGTCCTCCTGCAGCTGTGGGAGTGCAGGTGTTGTGTGAGGAGAGCACCGATGGTGCTCCTGGACAAAAACCTTTAACCAGACACCAAAGTCTTTGAGGCTCAGGGAAGCCACCACCTTTGCAGACCATAAACTTCACTGTTCTGTTTTAATAAGATGCAAAACCCAAGCTGTAGGACTGTCCAGCTCTCCCACCACCCAATGGCACCATGAGGTTTGAGACTGGTGTGAGGAGAGGCTGCTCCACTGGGGTCCTCCAGGCCACGTCTGAAGGCTAAAACACCTCAGCAAATCTGAGAGCTTTTTTCTGAGATCTAAGGTGTGTTTCCATCACTGCCTGGCTTTGCTGGCTAGGAACAGGTTGCATAGTTAGAGAGGCTTTGTAGTGCCTTGAGAATGTCTTGGAATAGTGGAGACAACACCCAAGTGTTACTGGTGGGAGTTCACAAATAGTTCATCTCTCAGACAGGGTTTGTGAGTGTTTGCAGTGATCCAGGCCTGGGACTCTGAGATGGGGAATCCCTCCTGGGATGGTGAGAACCTGCTTGTGGCATGTCCCCAGAACAGGCCCCTGTACCATCCAGTGTGTCTGGGAGGGTGCAGCTCTCCTGGCTATGCTGAAATAAATGCTGCTGCTTCCCATCTCCATTGCAACGTATTTTTACCCAAACATTGCTCATATTGTTCAGCTGATGACTACTTTTTTTGTTGTTGTTGTTGTTGTAATTTTTAAGCCAAACAACATATTTTCCCACTGCAATTTGTGCCAGCAGAAAGGAAGGAGGAGAGAATGGCTCTGGGTAGGAATTGTTTTGTGGGAGACGTGCAAACGAATAGGGGAGCCATAAGGAGAGCAAATCACTTTTCAAATAGAATATGGGGGTGGACAGGAGGGAGGTGTTCGTCAGGAATGTGTGCTGTGCTTTGCAAAGGTAGGGTGACCTTCAGCTGTGTCCTTAAAGTGCTGCCAGAGAGGGAAGCTGATTTTGTGGGGGCTGGAGAGCCTCGTGATTCCCCTGCTCCTGGGGGGAGATGGAGATCATAGCCTTGTGCCAAACCTCGGGGTGGATCCCACCACCTCTGCCAGGCTGGATGGAGAATCTCTCAGCACAGTGACGAAGATGTGAGCTCAGCAGCCTGGGTGGATTTATCCTGGAAGCTGGGGAGGGGAGAGAAGGCGTTTGGCAAGCTGTGCTCGAGGGGAGGACAGTCCTGTCGCCTCTGGAATGTGTCGTGTTCGGCCAGTGCTGGGAGGAGCTGGTGCTGGGCACTGCTGACATGGCTGTGTCGTGCTGGAGAGCAGCATGTGGGAGCTGTGGAGGTGCCAGGAGCTGCTGGCTGAGCCTGTGTTTGGCACAGGCAGTCCAGGGGGGGCTTGCAGGGTTGTGTAGGATAGAACAGTTCAGTTGGAAGTGATCTACAAGGATCGGCTAGTCCAACTGCCTGACCAATTCAGGGCTGGCCTGTACTTAAAGCAAATTATTAAAGCCACTCTCTACCCCAGTAGTGCTTCTTCCCATCCTTTTCTGACCAGCTGGAGCCTCCAAGGGCTGCTGTGGGGAGGCCCAGAGGGCAGTTTCGTTTGCGGTGGCCTGTCTCTCTCGTGGATGTGATGAACAGCCCCAGCAAGTGCTGTCTCATTCCATTATGGTGCAGTGGTCTCTTCTCTCTCCCTTTTGGCAGCACTGCTGGCAGTGCATGAAGGGCTCTCCCTTCATCCTTCACCCCTCATGCTCACACAGCTGAAGCTCTGCTGTCTTTGATTTGTCACTGAGGGTTTCTTACTATGCTGCCCACCCATGCCAAACTCTGCCTGCTGACATCATGTCAACAAGGGTCTTTTATCATTTTCTCTGCATTCTTTTTTTTTTTTCCTGCTTTACTTTTCTCTCCTCCCACCTGCTTCCCTTTCCTGTTTCCTTTCTCCAAATCCCTGACCTCAGGGGCACAGAGAAGCCAAGGATGTGCTGGCACACCTGTGCAGAGCAGCGAGCTGCACCAGCCCTTTGTTCCCAATTCCTGCAGTATTTGTAGCATCATCCCAAACAGCCAGCAGCCGAGGAACCCCCCTCCCTCCCCACTCCCCCCCTCTTGGTGTTTGCTCCACTGACAGGTGTGGGAGTAGCTGCCTCAGGATGGCTGTGCCAGCGTGGTGGCCAGATGGGTACAGTCACCACAGTCCCATCAGCCCAGCATGAGACTGCTGTGACCTCGCTGAAGGCATGGTCCCCTCTTCCTCCTCCCTCCACGCTCTCCTCCTGGCCTCCTTTTGGTAAATAAGCCTCAGCTGTGCAAGCCACTCCAGAGCTCCCTGCTCCACCTCCACAAGTCCTGTATCACACAGCCCCAGGGTCTGGATAACTCTCCATCTGTTCAGGGGAGGCCCTGCCACACATTCTGCTGGACAAGGGAGCTTCAGGGTCGAGCTTCCCCCCGTGAACACGGCAGCATGAGGCTGAGCCACAGCATCCTTCCCTGGCACCTCAGGGGGATGTGTGCTGTAGGGATGGGACTGGGTGCTCTTTGGAGACTTTTCCCTGCTCTGGATATATTTTTTCCTCGTGTGATGCTGCCTGCTGGGGCATCTGACACTGCAGGATTCAGCTGTGCCTGCTGTAAATGTCAGGGGCTTTGGGGAGCTCTGTCTCTGATCCGTGGTTCCTGGGGGAGCCTGCAACTGGAAAATTCAAAGACATCACACAGCTGGTCCCTTAGCTCCCTCTCTTTCTGGAACTTTCCTGAAATGGTTCCTGCTGCTGGCACTTAGGCAGGGGGTTTGATCATTGTTTCTCTGTTGCCTGGTGTGGCTGGGTGGATGTTCTCCCTCTGTCTCCCAGCACAGCAGCACTGGCTTGAGGGATCCTCTCCCAAGCCCTCCTGATCTGCTCTCTGGTTCTCCCTCTCCCAATGGCCCCAGCAGATTTCAGAACCATCTCTGCAGCCCAGAGGAGAACAAAAGCACCCTGGGGAGGCTGAGCACATCAGCTCATCACCTGTGGGTATCACAGCACATGTCACAGTTGAGATGGCCACAATACACAGAATGTCACCATACAGTATCAGAAAGCTTCAACTCATACACAGTAACACCATACCCCATCAGAACACTGCAAGTGTCCACCCTTTTTGTCCTTCAGCCCAACCTTTTATACCCCTCATGTTCATGCATTGCACCTGTGTGCCCTCTGTTCCCTTTGGTGGTTGCTCAGCACACCTGGGCACTCCATGGCTCATTGCTGTCAGTGCTGCTCACCTGCTTTTCACAGCTGTGCCCACTGGGGATGAGGCTGGGCCAGCCCCGCTCCCAATGACCACAAACTGTGTGCCTGCACGTGGGATTTAGGGAGAAGGAAGGGAACCTGCTCCATGGCCTGGTGTGGTGCTGGGTGCTAAGGGCTCTCTGCTGTCCACAGCATGGCTGGGTGTTGGGCAGTCTGCTGCAGACTTCATGTTTAGGTGAAATCCTGGCCTAGAATTCCAAATGCCTCATCCTGCATGGCCAGCTTCTGTTCCTACTCTAAATTCCCTGCACCACACTGGGAAGGGAATTGGTGTCTGTGGTGCACAGCAGTTCTGCACCCTGAGCTTGCTGGGTGCCTGGGGAGCATCGTGCACATCTGATGTCTCTGGATCCAGGAGATGTGATGGGGTGGTACATCATAACTCCTGGCAGGTTGGGAACTCCAGGGTGCTCACTTATTCCTTCTGCAAGTGGGAAATGTGGTGGCTCTAAGACCTGGCATCACTCCCTGCCATCTCCACACAGCCACGCTGCAGGCAGGGGGAGCTTCTGGAGCTCATCAGGGGGGCTTGGTGACTCTGGAAATGGAGATAGGACAGAGGTTATGTTCTGCTAATGAGTTTATTTAAGGAGCTGACAGAAGCTAAACCAATGTTGAACCTAGGAGACCTCTGTGTCCTGCAGGACAGACCTTTTGATCCCAAATTTCATCTTTGCTTTTTATGAGTGGTTTCAAGATTTCCTGTTACTGCCCATTGTGCAGGTGGAGAGGTTCATCAGAAGTTCTGGGAAATTTTTTGGCATTACTGAGTTGAGGGTGTGTGAGAGCAAGGAGAGGAGTTGCTTAAATATCAGCATGATGTGACACATGTCATGGGCATTGCAGGAAGTTGTTTCCTGACCTCAGGTGCTGCATCCCAGCACATGGGTGCAGCCTCTGGGAGACTCCAAGGAATCCTGCTGCAGCTCAGAGTACTCCTGGACTAGCTGCTCTTTGCCTGACTCCCACCCCAGCCCTTCCCATCATTCCATGATCCCAAACTTGCCTGTTGGGGAGTTCCTGCTGCCCTAAAAAACTGCCAAGGTTGGGGTACAATTCTGAGCTTCTGGTGTAGAGTTAAACCTGACCCAAAGCCAGCTCGGTGCCCTCTATGATTTGGACCTTTTAGGCTGGATGAGGGCATGACACTTCCAAGTGCACATGAGGGAGAGACAAGGAATAATCCAAAATGCTGGAAAGCAGCATGGAAAATGCAATTGTGTAAACTCACAATTTTCTAGATTGGGTGGCTTTGGTAAGATCTGAGAAGTGCCAGATGGGTGAATGTGGGAATTGGGGGTGGGAAAGTTAGCTCAGGGATGCCCTGGGAAAGTACCATTGTCTGAGTCAGGGAAAATTCATCCCTTTCCCATGATTCGAATGCTGTACCCCCTTTCACGCCCAGATCATTCTGTACCCTTTGTATCTTACATTAGTTACTCCTGTAAAAACCTTTCCCCTCCCATCTCCCTTGACATGTATTCAGTCATGCCACCTTTACCCTTCCCATGAACCTTCCCAGTTGGGTCATTTTGTGCCCAACCCCTCTTACTCATTGCTGTGCATATAAACTGTAACTTTCCCCAAGGACATCAGACTTGCCCTGGTGCCCTTCAGCCTGATTGTTACCCTGTCCCGCTGTCCTTCTGATTCACCACCCGTTCCTGATTCTATCCTCCGTGCTTTCCCATCACTTTTAGACCTTGCAATAAATCAGTTGAAATTATCCAGGACTCGAGTCACCCTCCTTCAATCTGGTGAAGAGAAATATCTATCTGGGGTCGAGCGGGCGGACTTCCCCCGGCAGGTGAAGTCAGAGGTTCTTGGCAGAGCTCCTGCCCCAGGACTGAACTCCAGCTTACACAAGGAAAGGTTTAATGGGCAGAGGGGACACGGTGGCCCAGCTGTTTTGTAACCACAGCCCCTTTGCTGGTGTTGCAGCTCCTGAGGTGACGCAGGAGACGGTGGAGTCGCTGATGCAGAAGTTCAAGGAGAGCTTCCGCACCAACACGCCCATCGAGATCGGGCAGCTGCAGCCCGCGCTGCGCAGCACCTCCGTGGGCAGACGGAAACGCCGCAGCCGGCCCCGAGGTACGTGGTGTTTTCTGGGTCCCTGTCGTTGGAAGGAAATGAAGGAATCTGATTCCATGTTCTTAGAAGGCTAATTTATTATTTTATGATCTATATTATATTAAAGAATGCTATACTAAGCTATGCTAAAGAATAGAGAAAGGATGCAGACAGAAGGGTAAAAGATAATAATAAAAAACTGTGACTCTCTTTTCCAGAGTCCGACACAGCTGGCTGTAATTGGCCAATAAGTGAAAACAATTCACATGCAACCAATGAAACATGCACCTGTTGGATAAACAATCTCCAAACCACATTCCAAAACAGCAAAACGCAGGAGAGGCAAATGAGATGATACTGTTTTCCTTTTTCTCTGAGGCTTCTCAGCTTCCTAGGAGAGGAAAGGGATTTTTCCAGAAAATGTAACAGTGACAGAGGTATGTGGCCACAGTGCCTTAGGATTTGGGTTTTTATGTTTTACAAATCCTGTACTGCGTTAGTGTATAACTCTAAACTCCATATGAAGTGTTAACAACTGTCTTCATGTGTTGGTCAGACAAATCAATCCTTCTAAGCCTGAGATCCAAGGACACCTTACTGCCTCAGACCACAAAAAGTATAAACAAAAGTGAATTGGGGGTATATTGGAGGTGTATGACTTCATTACCTGAAGTTGTAATTGGAAGATTAACCCGTGATATGCAAATGGACCAAATTTATATCTGTCTGAAAAAATCATGACCATTGTCCATCTTGGGTGCAGCCTCTGGGAGGCTTTGACTGCCCAAGGTGTGCCTATTGAAGGCCTTTAATAAATACCTATCACCGAAGGGGTATCAGGAACAGCCAAAGGTGATACAGAAACTCCATCATCAGAAGACATGAAAAGACACTTTATTAATAGAAATCTACAGTTCTTATAGAAACAATGGTGGACCTAAAGCCTGATTGGCCTTTAGGAATCTTCTCTCACACTCTTGGTGAACTATGAATGGCACACTCTGGAGAATCATATCTATAAACAATGGTTACAGAAAGAGAGATAATAATTGTTTGAATTCTTCTCTTTAAGTTTCCCACAGCTTCTAAAATCCCGGGAGAACTATGTCTCTTTCTTTTCAGAGGATATGTAATTACTACAAATATCTACCTTTATTGTCTTAATCTTGTCTAGCCTCTGCTCTAGGTAGCCACTCCAAGGCATCAGCCATGGCCAGAGGAGCTTGGCTGGGGAGGAAGGTGGGAGCTTCCTCACCCTCACTGCTGAGCATGGGGACACCAGAGCTCCTCTGTGGAGGGGTGAAAGAGGGACAAACCCCACACAGCATCCTCTGGATGGGCTGGTGGAGGTGCCTGAGTTGTGTCACATCGTGTCCCCTCCAAGGGATTCTGCTGCAAGCCCAAAGTCCCTGTCAGCTGCCCCAGCTAAAACACAATGAAACATTTTCTTGTCAGGTTTTAGTTTCATGAAGGGGTGAAATTCATTTTGGCTGTCACTCACATTATTGGGACATCTTTCTGCTTTCCCAGTGCTTGGGGGCTTTAGTAGCTACACAGAGAGTGGGAGCACAGCATTCATGGATCACACAAAAGGCTGTGCCAAGGGTTTGGGTCCAGGTCTCCATCTCTGGAGGAGGAGGAGATATCAGATCCCTTCAGGGGTGATGGGGATGAAGGTGCCATGGCCATGATCTGCCCAGTGTACTGAGGGTCTTTGTGTCAGCTCTAGGAGCTGGGAAGGAAATACTTTACTTTCTGTTTGCTCTTGGTTTTGTTTTTCATTTATTTATGAGTCTGAAATGTGATCTTTTATTCCTGATATGTTTTCCTGCGACAGGCCTGGAGAGGGCTTTTTTTTATTATAGTTCTGCCCATAAATTATTTACTTAGTGTGAAGAAAATGTTCTGACTCTTTAACTGGTTTAAATTATTTGGTTTGTTTTCTGGTAGTTATTCAAATGCGTGTCTCTGGATTTTAGTGTGGGTGCTCTGGAGTCCATGGGGACTGTCAGGGAAAGTTGCCCTGATTCCCTGCTCCAGCCTCTTTTTTTCTTTCTTTTTTTTTTAATTTTTGGTGTGTTTTTATTTCATTTTTGAACTGGAGGTAAGAGGCTTTTTGGTCACTAATGGAAGAAGTCAGTTAATCCTTGCAGTTGAGCTTAGAAGGAGACTCAGTGCCCAGCTGCAGGCAGAGCCTGTGGCTGAGTGGGAGCAGAGTGTGGCCCTGAGCCAGCCTGGCTTGTCCCCAGTCTCTGGAGATGCCCCCCACCCCATTTCCCACCTTCCCAGGGTTCCTCTGCCTATTAGTAACCATGGGAAAGTCAGTGGTTATCAGCACAAGAGCACCCTTGGTCTCTCTCCATCTCTCCCTACTGGTTTCCTCAGTATGACAAATGAGATTGCTTTGTACCCAGAGTCTGTGAGGGATGAAGAGCCTGAGACAGAATGTACCCCATGGGCTTCAGGAGGGGGTTCTGACTCCCAGTGTCCCCAGCACATCCTAAAAAAGAGATTTTAAGCTCTCAGTCCTCAGAAATCCCCAAAAAGCCAGGTAGTCCCAATGTCTCCAGTGGAGATCTCGCTCTGCACAGCCCCATCCCATCCATTCTTTTTATCTCTTAATTTAGATAGCTTTTTCCTTGTAGAGGTTGTGGCTGAGTGCTGTTGCTGAGCTGATCCATGCCTTTCCCTGCCCATTCCCTGGCTTCTTCTGTGCTGGAGGTTTTGTTTTTACAGCCTGTGGTTACCTGTGCCTCTGGCAGGCAAGTGGCTGGAGTGTAAACAACCCTCCAGGGTAAAGGATGATACCACAACTCGGGATGTTTACATTTTCCATCCAGTTGCAAACATAAACCCTTTGCCTCATTAATCCATTGCAATCCACGAGAGTTGTTTTTTCCTCCCCCTAAATGAAATTGTCCATTTGGGATACATTCATTTCCTCCTAACGGCCTCGTGACGGTTCCGCTGATGGAGTTTGCATCCAACTTTGCTTCTGAGTAGTGACAAGTCAGCCTGATGGATGCATGTGTGTAATTATTTTCTTGTGGTTTGATTTAATTAATGTTTAACCTCATCAAAACCCTACAGCTGGAGCACTCTCCTTGCAGGAACTACACACAGCAGAAGGATTTCCTCCTCTATGGAAAGGCCCTGAAAGGGTTTTTGAGCGCTACTCCATTCAGAAGGATGGGATAAACCATCCAAACCTGATCCCCAGCCCAAGGGAAACAAATCTGGGATAAACCTTGCCTTGCTTTACTTCCCTGCTCTGAGTGTGCATAAGCTGCTGCCCATTGCTCCTCATTAAATCTGATTTAGCCCTGAGTGTTTCCAGCAGCTCTGGGAAAGGTGCTGTTTTCCCAAGTAGATTGACTTTAAAAAAACCAAAACAACAAAACACCAAGCCACACCACGCTCTCTATTTACAGTGCCGTATAACTTTATTTTGTCTAATGACTCTTTCATACAACCTTTCTCCCTAAACATTTCTATGGAGTGAAGCACATCCAGAGCTTATAAATAATTGAAGGAGAGTGAGGATGGAGAGAGCCGAGGGTGGGAGGGGTGGGCTGGAAGGAAGAGGTCTCTGCTGGGGTCTGGCAGACCTGGAGGGAGGGATGGTGCATTCCAGAGCGTTTATTGATCCTGAGATGCAGCCCTGGAGCGTCCCAACCCGGCTGCCCCAGAACAGGGAAGCGATGCCCTGGGGAGAGGCAGCAGGGCAGGGGCTGAGACTGAGGGTTTGGCTGATGGACCGAGCTGTGTGCCCAGCCCCGGGGCTGGGAGCTGGCCTTGGGGGTGGCTGCTGTGTGCAGAGAGGGGGTCTGGTGCCCTCTCCTGGGGCAGGGCTTTAAAAACACCCTGGATTTGGGAAGAAATAACCCATAATGGTCCTTCTCCTGAGACACGATGTGCTGTTCATCGGGATGTGCTGCCTACTGGGGATGCAGTTCTTGTGCTCTGGAGGTCTTGGCTGTGCTCTGAGTTAGCCAAAGCTCCCTGAGGGAGGAGAGCTGAGGCTCAGCTGGGCTCATCCGTGGTCCAGCTTTTGCCAGGACACCTCTGCTTTCACCTTGCCCTGTCTGAGTGTCCTGTGGTGCCTGTGGAGCATCACATTTTACTGGTGAGGCTTTTCTGGACTTCACCTGGGAGCTTTCACCTCACCTGAACCATGATATCATGTCCAGCTCTTTGAGTTGGTCCTTGGTGGAAATAAAACCCTTCAGGTTGTGCAAAGGCTGCTGTCTGGACACAGCATGATCCCAGTTTTTCACAGTGGAATCCCGTGGCACTGTCACCTGGCTGCTGCTCCTCCTGCACTGCTGGTGTTTTGGGTGGAGACAGAAGGAAGAGGGAAGATTGGTGAGGAGGGAGAGTTTTCCTCATCTGTATGTGAAGCCAGTGTGTGTGTGAGAACATACCCCTGCCACAGGCTGCTTTGTTTTAAAGGGCTTTTTTTCTTTATACTTTTATGGGTTTGGGGTTGATTGGGTAAGTTTCAAAAGAAAATGTTTGTGTATTTTTTTTTCCTCCTTAAATCTGCATCTAATTTACCTATCTCTCACCACATTTGGGGTGGTTTTTTTTTTT
>VYZP01004619.1:0-20575 GCA_013400635.1 Hypocryptadius cinnamomeus | reverse complement strand
AATACTTTTCTTTAAAATGTATTTTAAATTTGGAGAAACTCTTTCCCAGTCTGAATGGAAGCACATTTTAAAACCTGGGATCCTTTTTGTTAAATGGATCTTTGATTCTCCTAGCTGAAGACTCTCGCTAGGGAAGTGAAAAGATATGCAGGGCTTCTTTTCCATGTACATTCACCTCCAACCTGACTGTTAAAGCAACATTTTCCTCCTCCACCCTCCCTCAAAAAAGGAGACTAGGGAGTCTCTTTTCAGGAATGAAGTCAGGGCAGAATCTCATCCTGGTAGATTACAGTCTCCCAGTAGAGCCAGGTGACTTGAGGAAACGCTGTTTTGTTCAAATACTGCCAGGAGTTGGCAGTGCTTCATTTTGTTCTAGCAACAACACTAACAAGAACCTGAGTAGGAAACCCTCATGAGATAAGGAATCACAGAATATGCTGAGTTGGGAGGGACCCACAAGGATCATGGAGACAGGGCAAGGGAAGTGCTCGGGCAGGTAGGGAGCTAAACAATCAATTATTATTGAATTTCAAACCCACAGGTGATACAACTATACCCCTTGCTTTATAATTACTGAGATTCATCAACAGGAGCTGTGACCCCCTATGGGCAATTCCCAAGTTCCTTGAAATGAGTCTAATACCCAATGAGGTTGCTTGTGCTGCTGCAGAAAGATATTTCTGGACTTTTACGTGTCAGAAAAGAAACTGGATGTGACAGATTTGGAGCTGGCCTGTGATAATTTAGGAATATGGTCTGTTGGCCTGATTATTTGGTTGAATATCTGGGTTTAACTCATCAGAGTTTAGCTTGCAGTTGTATTCTTAAATTATCAGGGCTGATCTGTGCTCCTTACCCTGGGATGCCCCACTTCCATTGACACTGCACATCCAGGGGGCACAGGGACTTGGAAGGGGAAGACATTAAGTTTTGAACCACAGCATGTCTACATGGGCAGGGCTAGAATCCTACTCATCCCTAGGAGAGACAGAGGGTTCCAAAGGTGCATTGGGAATTAGAGATTGGACCTGTAAGTGTCTGACAAAACAAGTGGATAGAGCATTGTTAGGAAACATTAATTGTGATATGTTCGTGTATATGTAGGCTGTTTCCACGTGTTTGTGGAATTTTCAATGAAAGTGAAAACTAAAAAATACCTTTGGAAGAAAAAGGGGTTGTGAATACCACCATCCTTTCCATCAGTTTTTATGTAATATTGGGTGTTCAGAACTGGCATGTTGCCTTTCACCTTAGGCAAGCTCCTTTTCCCTGAAAGGGAAGCTAATGGGATGAACCCAGGGTCGATTTACAAAAGCAGAGTGTATTCTCTGACCATGAAACCAATAGGAAGGTGTGCAGAGGTGATATTATTCCATAGTTTACAGTGGAGGTATGTTGCATGGAGAACTGGAAACATGACATGGCAGCTGGCCCACACCAGAGTGCTGGACTCAGCCTTATCTCTGGTGAGTTTCCAGCTGAAACTGGTCAAGCAAATCTCTTCTCAGTTGTGAAAGTCTCAGTTGTTATTTGCCAGGTGCTGGAGAAATATTTTACTCGGGTAAAGAGCATAAATAATAGGACACAAAAAAGGTTTCCAAGAAACCATCCTCCAATCTGGGAGAAAAGTTTTATGTGTGTGTCTGTACATGTTAGGTGACTGAAGTATAGAAAACAGAAAGTTGAAAATCCTAAGAAAATTACCTGAACCAGGTAATTTCTCTCACTCTCCCCTTACTGAAAGGACAAGTAAGTATAGCTTGATGGGTTCTTGATTGTGGAATTCCAAAAGGCAGCCTACAGACCTCAGCTATATTCTAGATCAATTCCTAATTCAGCCTTCAGAGCTTGGGAGGCACTATGCTCATTCATTTCTTGTTCCAGATATTTTAGTGTGTAAAGTTCTCCTACTTCACTGTTGCTGGAAAGGTTAATATATTACTTTTGCCTAACCATGAATTCCTAATGCATTCATCTTGCTTCCAGCGAACATATTTTTTATTTTACAGATTTCGAAAACCAACCACATATGAAGATGTCAATTTCTCAAAAGGACACAGACCAGTAAAGGCTGTACATTCTGGGACACATCCTCCCAGTGACTGCTTTGTGTTGCTGTAATAGAGTCTGGCCAGAAAGCTGCCAGATCTATGTCTTGGATGACTACTGTGTCAAAAGCATTTTTTAATGACACAGCTGGAGCACTGAGTCTCCTCCCCACTTCCTTCACTGTTGCCACATAAAGGTTAAACTGGGCTAGCACACTGCAAAGCCCCATAGTTTTATTTTAGTCAGTAAAAAAAACTTTGGAAAGAGACTGTTTAGTGTCATATGGCTGTTTTAAGAGGAGGAAATGCACATACTGATGTTTAGCAGTAATCTGGGAAGATTTGCATCTGTTGCATTTGCAAGGCCAAGTGACTACTAGAAAATGTAGAAATACAAGAAAGAGATAAACTGGACCAGGGACAAAAGGAGGAAATTAGAGCCAGCAAGTAAATTCTAAGTGCAAGGATACTTCTAGTTATGAGATCTCCATTGAGAAGTTCTTCAATGCAGCTGGCAGCCATTTCTTTCTGCAGCTGAAGTTTCTGAATGATAATTTTTTGTGGAGTATATCACAGGAATGTAGATTACAAATGGCAAAGATCTAGATTACAGCCACAAAGTGTATATCTGAACAGAAGGCAAAATGCTTCTGGAATTTGCTTTAAGTAGGATGTCCAGAAGATGTAGAGTAGGTAGCAAAACAAATTGTAAACAGAAGTAGTGAGTAGCATAGCAAGAGAAGAGAGAAGCAGCCTCAGCTTTTGGATGTTTCCTAGCTAGTCATCTCAATTTCCAGCTATCAGCTTGTCACCGTCGTAATTCTTTCTTCATTGGTTTCACTCATTCCAGTGAAACACTGGAGACCCCAACAAGTCGTCTTCCATCAGAAACTAGACAAAACCATCAGCTGTTTTCAGACAAAAGCGAGTACAGCACATATTGCCCTGTGGTGGGTTTGTCTACATAACCTTTTCCAAAAGCCCCAGACCAGCCCTGCCAGTGTTCCCTGATGGCCAGGTGTGGTGTAGCTGTGGCCAAAAGCTGTGCACCCAGGTCAGTATAACGGGATGCCACTTCTTTCACTGATCGTTATCACACTTTGCCTGAACAATGTGGTTTCATTTAAAAGCTTTTTTCCTGGCTTCCTTGTCTACATGTACTGAATGGTTCGTTATCTCAGGGTGGTTTTTTCTGTTCCTCCATGCCCTTTTTCTTTCTGTCCCAAATACTCCTAATATGATGCCATCACTAACAGGAAGGCTCTACATTCAAATTCAAATTATGCAAGTTCAGACTTTCATTTTAAATCAGATGCTGTTCAAATGCCATGCAACTACAGATTTTACAGCCCAGTTTGAGCAAGCTTTGCAAAGATCCCAAGCAAACAAACTTTGCAGGAAACATAATCCTATTATCTTACTAATCTTTGGGACACTGCCTCACGGGAATCATCATTTGCAACAAAGCCTCTACTCAGTTCCTTCACAGGGTGATCTTTGTACCATTACACAGTATTGCTATTTTCCTGTGTTGACATCTGTTAGAGAAATAGTTCATACTAGTTACAGGAACTACCTAGTTTGATGATCTCATTACTTGCTATTACTCCTCACAAATTTACTATTTACTGAGTTTCTGATCATGTTTGCTCTCAATACTAATCAGCCATTCTTCAGTTACTGCCTGCTCCTCAACACACCCTTTCTAATGGTGTTTTTGGTCCTTGCAGAACCTGTACCATCCTCCTTATTCCAGAACCCATTTCGTCATTCACACATGGAATGCTCTCAGCCTGCAAGCTCCTGTCACAATGGATTGTTAGCACATCATCATAGGGTGTTGGATAACCAAACCCCTGGTGGGGAGAGGAAAGAGGATTACAGGACTCTCCTACCACTTGGTGACTCTTAGTAAAGGGACAGAGGCAGCTGGACTGGGAGGCAGAAGGTGTACTTCAGGAGAGTGCTTCTGGAGGCATTTTTTCCTTATGTGTTGGCAGGTCAAGGGTTGAGAATGTATGGCTTGTCCCTTCCACTGATATTCTTAATCAGAGAATGACATTTACCTCTTAACAATTCCTCATTGTTGAGCCAAATCCATTCCTCCTCCCCAAAACAACCTGTAGTATTGTTCTCCTGTTACCATGATAAATTATGCATGTGAGACATGCTGAATCATGACAATGCTCCTGTACACAGTCGTTCCTTGTGCTGAAGACATTCGTATTTTGTCATGTACAGCTTTTTTATGGTCCTATTTATTACGTGACCAATGTTAGGGTCTTGAAGAAATTGCAAGGAAGTGAGAAGTATACTAGCTGCTGTGGGAATTTAAGCACAGACATCCAGAATATTCTGAGGAGCTTGGATCTGGTTCATGGTTGATCTAGCAACCAACGTGCTAGATCTAGCTTTGTGTCTGCATGCACACTTCATAGGAGCTCACAGAATCACAGAACAGTTTGGGCTGGAAGAGACCTTAACTATTTTCTGCTTCCACCCCACCCTACCATGGGCAGGTCACCTTCCACTACACCAGGTTGCTCAAAGTCCTGTCCTGATAGATAACACAGAGAAGAGAACTTTTCAGTTCTCCTGAAGTTGCTGGATAGAGCTTAAAGACCAACTAACAAAAAGTGATAAAAGAATGTAAAAGTGTGCACACAGGATGATAAATGTAGCTGAAACCAGTAGAAAAACAGATAATGAGGAATTTAGTGGCTTTTTGAGCCAAGTTATGTAAAAAGAAGCAACAGTGCATGCCCTAAGAGAAGTTCAAGGAAATGTCATCTGTAATATTGGGGCACTTGGTGAGTACAACCACCAAAGACCCCTTCAGACAACCCTCTGGGGACATTAAAAGACATTTGAGTAGGAGGCAGCTGCATGTAAATTAGTTCTATGAAAAGTGATGTTTATGAATCAGCCAGAAGTACACTGTAATGAATATGTATGATCATGATGGAGTAAATACCTTGTTGTACCTTCTGGACACACGTCAGATTAACAGAGCTATCCTTCTGATGTGTCCAGCACTGTAATAATGAATGCCTGCTGTCTGATACTCAAAATTGTGTTAGAAAGTTTTGTTGTCTGATTTCAGTATCGGTCCAACATTGCCTTGAACACTTCCAGGGCTGGGGCATCCACAATTCTCTGGGCAGCTTGCTCCAATGTCTCACCAGCACAATACTTAAGACCTGTGATTCAATAAAATGTTGTGTCTAAACAAGAATTGTACTTTTCCGTTGTATCTTTTTAATTGTACCAATCACCAATTAGCTTCAGTCAGGTAACGTGGCTGTATGTGGTGGTATTGCTGTGATCCGCCAACCCAACAAAACTTACAGACTCTCACCCACACATAGGGCAAGGAGAAGGGTGACCTCTTTCAACGCCCTGTCCAAGGTACAAAGACCTCTCACAGAATCACAGAATGGGTCAGGTTGGAAGGGACCACTGTGGGTCATCTGGCCCAACCTCCCTTCTCAAGCATGGTCATTCTAGAGCACATGGCACAGGACTGTGTCCAGACGGTTCTTGAGCATCCCGTGAGGGAGGTTCCACACCCTCTCTGGGCAACCTGTTTCAGAGCATGGCCGCCCACACAGTAAAGAAGTTTTTCCTCATATTCAAGAGGAACTTCCCGTCCTTCCTCTCACCCGGACAGAGCCAGGCAGCCACCCAGCTGAGAGAGAGCGGTCACTGGTGCCGGGGGGAGGCGGGGCTCCCGGGAGGGGGCGGGGCTCCNGGGGATGCGGCCCCGCTCAACCTGTTGGACACTTGCGGCGTGTGCGGGCAGCCTATCCAGAGCCGGCGGCCCAAGCTGCTGCCCTGCCTGCACTCGGTGTGCCAGCGCTGCCTGCCGCAGCCGGACCGGTACCTCATGCTGCCCCCCGTCCTGACCTCCGCGGCCGCCGCCGCTCTCAAGGAGCCGCCGCCGGCGGCGTCTCCCTCCTCGCCCGTCTCTTCGCAAGCCTCACCCCTGCACTGCACGCCCAGTAAGTGTGCCTTCTTGCCCGTACCCGCCTTGCCCCTGCCTGGGGGTGCTGCCCCCTCCAACCCGGAGGCCTGTGGGCCGCGTTTGGGGGGACGGGGAGCTGTCGGCACCGGGTGCCGTGGGCGGGGTGCGGGTGCCCGGCCGCGGAGCTGCCGGGGCACGGAGCTGTTGGGACGGGAGCTGCTCGCCAGCGCCAAGGCTGGCGGCGGGGTTGTGCTTCGACTTGGTTTGTTTTAATCGTTATTTTTTAAATTTCCCACCTCGGAGGGAAGGCAGAACTACTGTGCTTTGCCAGGACCTCTGTGTGCGGGTGGAGAGGGGCGGTGAGAGCCGGCCTCCGGCTGCGGGCCGTGGGTGCGGGGCCGGGCAGCCGTTATCGGGGCAGCGGGGAGGCTTTGGCCCCTGACCGCCGGAAAACCTGAACACGGGCTGATAGCAAGGAACAAAAAGGTAGCGAGAGGACAGGCTTTTTTTGAGTGGTGTTTAGAGTGTGGAGCGCGGCCGGAGGGGAGTCCTGCAGGTGTCGTCCGAGCCACCCCGCGCCTGGGCGGGGACCGGGGCGGCCGAGCAATAATAACAACACTTGTCGCGGCCATGGGCAGCCTGGATGGCTCTGCTGATGCATTCATGCACCACTTACTTGCTAATTACCGCGCCGAAGGAAGAATGCCGCGAGGAAGTTTTGTTAAGCTCATGTACCGACACAGTAGCCTCTGTTCAACGTGTTTGAAAAGTACATGAAGCTGTGGGTGGTGTGGAATAAACTCCTTCCGTTTGAAACTACTTTCCTAATGTTTTTGATTTTTTTCCCCCCCTAGCTCTCTTAGGCTAGGTCTAATGGATCACTTGGTTTCGTTAAAAGCAGTTTCGTCTTAGAAGAAAGTGCAAACAGACATCCTGTAGTGGAAGCTGGTCAAGGTCTTGGAAAAATTTATATAGGAAAGAGGAAGTGTGATGGAAATTGAGTTAATCCATAGGTATTAGTGGAGGTTTTACTTGTTGGAATGTGTAGCGGGGGTTCAAGTGAAAAGTTGTAGCTCCAGGTTTTCATTCTTAAGTCCTTTAAGTGGACTTAAGGAAAACTTGACCATCCTGCCAGAGTTCTGACTGAAGATTACCACTTAATTATATTAAGTGTTTGCATCAATTTGTAAAGGAGACACCCCTCGTCAGAGAAAGAAATATTTGGAACAGCTAGAGATTTGCTTCAGAATGTCTGAGAAACTCCCAAGTATGTTAACAGGATATGCTGAGCTTCTTCATCTATGTGAATGTCTGTGTTAGTATATTCATTCAGTCTTTAATTTTAGCATGTAAAGTATGCTAAAGTCAGTAGTCAGACTGCCTAATCAAAAGGTACAGAGTGGGAAAATCTGTAGGACCCAAAGCCTATATACTTAAGCTTGATTGATTCAGGATGTGTTATTGCTTATACATTTCTATGAGTAGAAATGGGAAATTCTGCATGGGAGAAACAGAAAAACACAGACTCTGGAATATGATGAGATATTTCAAGATGAGATACTTGGAAATAGGAAAGAGGGCATAAATACAAGCTCAGGAGTTTGCAAGATAGTGTAAGAGGCAATATCATCATTGTCTTCTGAGATTAGAGGTCTTGAACAGCATAGGTCCATTCCCAGATGTTCTATATAAATATAGCAGAAACAGGGATCTGTAGCTGAATGAGAAATGAGATGCATCATAAGAATTAAAAGATTAGTGCTGTTCAAACATCTGCTTGATAATGAATCACAGCAACAGTAAGCTTGTAGCTCTGTCCCTCCTTTTGATTGTGAGTTGGTTCTGTATGAATGATTTCACAGTACATACTCCTCATTCTACAGATTTGCAGACATACTGTATTTTGGGTGACAATTATTTTTACCCTGTTGACTTTTCTCCCAAGCTACTTTCATGCTTCCATACTAGAGTTCATTGTCCAGTTCAAAGAAGAAACTCACACTCACCTTGAGGCATTTTTAATATCTTTAGTTGTCATGTGTTTGTCCTGTTTAAGATGATAGGGACTGTATATTAGCTAGCTACGGCCGAACTTGGTGAAGTGCATTGTCTACTTTCTGTTTTCCAGCTGGTACAGAAAAACCTGTGAATTTGAAGTTAGGATTGGGAAAATACCCACCTGTTATTGTCCAAAACTGATTATTTAGAGGAAATTTTTTACAGCTGGAGGAGTTCTTAAATTGTCACAAGATGGTAGGAAGTACCAAAGTGGTGCAAAACTGTCACCTCTTCTGGTAACGTGTTGTGCAAAATGGTTATGAGGAATGACATGAAGAAATGAACGGAAGAGTATAATCTTACAAAGCTGGATAACAAATGACTCTTCTGATGTAAATTATGAAATTACTGTGACTAAACTGAAGAAATAAGCGTCAAGGAAGCTGTTTGCACTGGAAGGAATGTCCTAAGTAAGGAACACAATAGAATTGCAAACTATGAAAATGTCCTGAGAGATAAGCAGACAGGCTGCTTATGCACCTCTGCTGAGTGCTTGAGTTGCACGAAAAGAAGCCTGAAGAAAGACTGGTAGAATGGAGTCTGTCTTGAGCAAAAGAGAGGATGTGATTTGAAAAGTGCTTCACCAAACCAGCCTTGTGTGTTGTATGGATACTGAAATTAGCTGAGAAACAGGTAGCTGAAGAGGTTGAGCTTCAAATATAATCTGGAGACACTTTTTGTCTTCATCAAACTGTTTCCATGAAGAAACATTTGTTCGCTTTATTGGAATAAAGTGTGCCTTCACCTTCCAACATACAGACGATTTTATTTGTTGGCTCTCTTTCTGTGAAGATTCTAACAACTAATTAAGGAGCTGTGAAAGAAAAGACTTCAAGCTTAAAGCGAATTAAGAATTCTGGAGTTGCTCACTTGAATACAAGATTCAACATGGATGACAGCAGACAAGTGGCAAGACATACAGAGGAGTTTCATGTGATAAATGTTAACTATTATTCCTCTTGCAAAGGCAAACTGGTGGAGAGGCCAGTTGGCATGGATATATTCTACACTGCTACATGCACTCAGTTTTGAAGTAGAATAACTTCTATAGAAAAGAAAACCTGTAGTTTCTCATTTCTCTACCATTCCTGAAGTTGGAGGTGTTGAAGAATCATCACTGTGTCAGACACCAGTGGTTTTAGCACTGGAGAGTTCACTGCTTTCTGAATGTTCAGTGGTAGTTTATTTGCTATAGGTGATAATTTTGACATTGTACTGCCGAAAAATGGGTTGTCAGACAGAACATTATGGACTGCAGGGAATGCTGCAAGAGCAGCTCTGTAAATGTAACACGGGCTTGTGAGCAAGTATCTGCAGCCACCTCTACTAACTATTTGGCTAAGTTCATGTGGGTTTTCTTTTTGTTTCTCAAATGGCCATTTTTTACAGCCCAGTTGTGTGCATTACAGCTGGAGCATACACAAAAAATGCTGCTATTAGCAGTCTGCCATTTGCCCAGATTTTTCCTGGGCTGCACTTCAGTGAGTGAGTAGTAGCCTGTACTTAAAGGGTAGTGTTTGTAACGTGCAGACCCTCATAGTACTCTTCTGGAATTTTCAAATGTGAAATAGGTACTTGAAAGGTGCGAAGTTAGAGACTGACATTCTATCCCTTCTCAAAACTCTTTTGTTGCAAGTAGCCTTGTTTGTTCTTTGTCATAATCTGTACAGGAAATAGACTTGGAACTGGTGCAGGAAATACTTGTGGATGGAGGGGCAATAGCAAAGTTTTATGCAGGTATCATGAAATCTTACTAGTGTCAATGCCAAAATAGTAGAGGGAAACTTTTTTTCTGTAACTCCTCTGTAGCAAACCTGATAGCCAACAAATTTATATGAAGCTGTTAGAAGCATATAATATTTGGACAATCCCATGATCTAAATTCTTGGGGACTGTCTGGGCTAACATTTTAAATATATTCAATACATGCTGTTAAATAAGGAATAAATACTTCAGAGTTACTAAACAAGGATTCAGAGGTGTTCATGTTTTAGGTTACTACTTCCCAGAAATATTTACTTGGCAATACAGTTTGAAGTTCTCAAATGTTGCAATGAAGACCTTACCCTTGACATCCCCATAGATATGTGGATGGCATCTGCTTTTTTGTGAAGTCCCACAGGCAGTCCTTTTACAGATAGGTTCAAATGCTTTCAGCTTCTCATCTGATCTTTATGTATGGACTTTCTGGTGTTAACACTTAATTTGACCTTGAAAATACAGCTTTTGACATCAGCTTAAATTTTGTTACTTGTTTCTTTTGTTACTTCCCTCCTTTAGTTGGATAATGATTGGGATCCTTATTAGTTAGTTTGAAGGATATAATAGCTTCGTTTTAGGTTTCTTATGGTGAAGTTCAATTTTTCTTCCACATCTTGGTAGTCTAAGAAGACTTAAGATTCTTTTTCTAAATCTGCTGCTACAAATTATTATTTCCATTTAGTACTTGATATTGCCACTTGCTTAAAGTGAATTCTCTCCATCTTCACCATTACAAAGAGCCTGTATTTTGTTTGTGTGGCTATACACTCACGCTTTCACAGGCATGGCTGCATCCTTTTCACAAGGATCATCTTGTTTCTGCTGTGGTGCATCAAGAAGTTTAACCTCCAACAAAAGGAGATTTGAGAGTGCTAATATTTGGAAATAGTGTATGTTATAGGAATATGTATAGGAAAGACGTGTCTAGTGTTCATTCTGTTTTGGATTTGTGCTTACTTTGAATTGAAAATTCCCAGAGCTTCCCATTGCATATGTGAAATGAATTTAGCATTGTTACAGGTGAAGTACAGTATGGTTGTTTTGATAGCCTGTAATGGACGAATCTCTTGGTTAAAAACAAACTAGTAAAAGCTTAAAATATTAATATAAATATTAATGAATAGAGAAAGTTTTTATTTTTCTAGTTATAATGCCCTTATTTTAGAGAAAAGTATGCTCTCAAGATATATATGATGGGATATGATACTTACTGTACAAGTATAATTTGAAGTAGGGATATATTTGGCAAAAGTTACTGCTTTCTCTTCTACCAGGAATTCCATAAAAATCTGGAGGCATGCCTATACAGCCTTTATTAAGGCAGGCAACTGCACGTTGTGGAAATTAGCTTGAATCATGCTCGCTCTGATATATGATTAATGTAAGTATGTAATAGATGTTTATTGTTTTATGTATGCAGAGTAGTATTTCTAGGGTAGTTTAGATGCATTTATGTTCTTGCTTCTTTCACCCCTAGAAAGTGGGGGATTGAAAAGCTGAAGCCATCAGGAACATCAGAAAAGTGTTAAAACAACTGGAGTTGCCAAGCTCATTCTAGTTGGAAGCCTTAGAGAAATTAGGCTGTACAAGTTATCAAAATAGGTGCATCATTATGTGAAACTTCTTTTCAGACAAAGATTTCTGTCCTCAGAGGCCAACCTAGCTCTGTTTCAATACAAAATCAGCTAATTATGTCTCTGGTAAGCAATTAGTTTTAGCAGTGGAAAGGAATTCTAGATCATTAGGTGAAAGGATCATAAGGAAAGCAACTATAAAGTGAAAGGATCATAAGGAAAGCAAATTAATACTAATGTATTAAAAATTTTAATTGAAAATGTATTGAGTTGTTTTAATGCTTATAGTAGAGATATCTCTTAAGAAAATGTCTTGTCTGAAGAGCAAGGGAACATAGTGGTGCATATGTTCGTGAAGAGGCAGGTGGAAGAATGTTTTTGTAGGCTAGCTTATTGCTAGGAAGAATGCCCTGAAGAACTACTCGGTTATGCAGCAAGTTTTTAGCTTGGTCTGCTGAATTCCATGAGTGCTACAAAGTGACCACATTCTCTCAACTTCACCCAGTTTGTTAAATCTGAGGAAGAAATTTTGTTGAAACTCTTGATTCAGCATGTAATGTTGTTAAAGAAACTTGTCTTTTGTACAGGTAAAGCTTTATGCCAGTATTGTGTGTGTTTGCTAAGGTGCTGGAGGAGGAATTTCCATATTATTTAGTGGAATTTCCCAGTAACAGCAAACTTGTAAAGCTGGTATTTTTCCTGTTGTGTCTAATCTAAAAACAAGCCAGGGGAAAACCAAAAGGAACTTTAGGTGAATTCTAAATAGGGCTGTATTTCAGGATGAGTAACTGACTAGATGAAAAAATCCATTATTTCTGAAATTGGAATTTTAGGCTTGTAAAAGGTTTTTGCAGTAAAATGAAATGCTTCAATACAGTAGTGCAATGGTTTGACTGTGGATGGATGCCAGATGCCCACTAAAGCTGCTCAGTCACTCCCCTTCACAACTGGAAAGGGTAGCAAAAGGCTTGTGGGTCAAGATAAGGACAGGGGAATCACTCACCAATTATCATCATGGGCAGAACACACTCAGTTTGGGGAAATTATTGAATTTATGACCAATTATAATCTGAGTAGGATGATGAAAAGTAAAAGCAAACTTCAAGAAAACCTTTCCCCCACCCCTCCCTCATTCCCAGGCTTAACTTTATGCCCAATTCACTACCTCCTCCCCATTAAGTGGCTCAGGGAGACAGGAATGGAGGTTGTGGTCAGTTTGTCACATGGTCTTTCTGCTGCTCCACTGTGGGGTCCCTTTGATGGGAGACAGCTTTCCACAAACTTGTCCAAGTGAGTCCTTCCCACAGACTGCAGTTGTTCACACGGTTCCAGCATGGGTCATTTCCATGGGGTGCAATCCTTCAGGAACAGACTGCTCCAGTGTGGGTCCCCAGGGGATCACAAGTCCTGCCAGCAAACCTGCTCCAGGGTGGGCTCCTCTCTCCACAGATCCACAGGTCCTGCCAGGACCCTGCTCCAGCACAGGGTTCCCGTGGGCTGGAGATGGGTATCTGTTCACATGGTCTCCCCAGCACTGGTCAGGCAGGGTTCTTCAGGTGCATATGGCCTGAAGTGTGGGTGTGGGCCAGTGCAGATGATCCCACTGAACTGTTAATAGTATCAAAATCTTCTATTGGACTTCGTATTTTAGATTTAACTTTTATGTGCTGTAACAATTTTCTGATGCGTTCTTTTTGGCAGATTTAAAGGTCACAGATAAAATGTTTTCATAAAAAAATTCCAGTGATGCTTTTAAAATTTACCTCAGCTATTAGGTAGCTATGGAGTTGTGTGTGTTTAAAGTAGGTACTTGCAGTTCAAATGTACTTTGAAGGCATCAGTCCCATAGTTGAACTGACCAAATTATCTGTTTTTTTACCTGCTGGCCAGAGAGTATGTGTAAAACTCTTCCTTTACCATCAAAGAAAGCATGAAACACTTGTGTAAAGTAAGTAAGAAAATGACACAATTTCTTAACAGTCTTGTAAAATCAGCTATGAAACTGAAGGTTGAGCCAAGGAATGTCCCTAATTACTTGATACTGTGTCTCCAGTGATTCAAGTAAATGCTTATTTGAAGCTTTTACGTGGGACAAAATTGCATATTATGTTACATACATTACTAACATGATAGAGGACTGATGTTAAACAAGGTTTCTGGTTATTTTTGAAGTTTATCAGTGGGCTGTGGGAGAAGGATGACAGCAAGCAAGGCTCAGCTCTTTGAGTTGCACTCATGGGTTTTGAGGGCACTTGTTTGGAACGTGGATTTGGGTCATGGAGACATCATCATTTCAAAAAAGAAATCTGCAACTCTGGTGCTAAATCCTCTGTAAATGGGAATACATGGATAGGGGAACTAAGCCATTTACCTTCTGAATGCAGAAAGATTTCTGCTTCTGATTAATAACTAAGTTGCCGCAGGCGACTTTCTATTGAAATGGAGAGTTTCGCTTTCAACTGTAGTCCCTCAAGTGAATATAGTTTGAATTTGAATAAAACAAGACTGTAGTGCAAATACCCTTTGAACTAAAATGATTGCCTAATTTGAAAAGTGACTGTGTAATTTTCCCAGTGAGCTAACATATCTGTCTGGACTGTAGCTCATAAAAAAGAAACGGGGCTATTTTAACATACATGCTGACTTGGAAACCCCCCCTGTATTTTTTAGGATGCCTACATGAGGTCAGAAAGCGTTTGATAACACTTACTTGATTGGCTTCATTTGTTTCTAGGCATGTTCTCTAGACTCTGAGCGTGGTCAAGGAAGTGTGGAGCTGAAGTTTGTTGAACTAATGCTCTAATCCAGCCCTCACACAAGTTCGTGTTGTGAACCTGCTATGTCAGGGTACTTGTAACACTGATGCTCTTAGTGGAGGGAATGCTGGCAGCTGTACAGGGAATGAGTAGGTGGAAAGAAAGAGGGAGAGAGCTGCTGGGACTGGAGAATAAGGCATTTTAAAGTGGGAGCAAGATTCTCATTTTAAATGCAAGGTGCAGTGCCTTGACAAAACAGCCCAGCACCAACAAGTCTGTTACTAGAAATAAGCAGTATGCAAAATTGTCCTGAACAGCAGAAGTGTGAATTGAAACACGTTTTTTTTCTATCATGGACTTTGCTTCAAAATGAGTAAACTAGTTGCTGAAATAATGTAGGAGTGTCAATTACATGCCCTTCTCGCTAGTTGGTTTAAGAAAGGGTAGCATCTTTGAATCTTCTTTGCCTTTGGAAAAACTTTGATGATTTGTAACAACAGTTTTCAAGTAAAAGTTGGAATTCATAGCATTGCCCAGCTGACAGTAGAACAGAAAACCATTTTAGTTTGAGGATAGTAGAACAGAACAGCACAGCATTGCAGAAATAGGTAAAGGATGTAACTTAGGCAAATAGAAGTCATGCAAAAGACAAGTAGGATGCCAGCTTAGCTCTGCAAGGCTGACAAAGCAGAAGTTACAGAAAACAATGATATTGTGCTTACTCAAAAGTGGGCGTCAAGGAACAGCCACCTCAAAAGGACACTGGACATTAAGGGCCACTGAAAAAGTCCCCCAAAGGACCCTGTAAGGACTCCCAATAAGGTATGTGACTGTCTCAAATAAAGTAATACATATACATCAAGTAAGGGGGGGGATAGCTAATGAATATGCCATCAGTGTGTATGATGAAAACCTGTTTGCTCAGGGAACTTGATTAGAGGAGGGATCCTCCAGGGGACCAGTGAACTGCAATAAAGAGTGCCTGCTTTGTAATACTTAAATCTTGTTAGATGGAAACTATCTGTCTGGTTTCAGTATCACAGCCCCAAAGTGAAAAATTAGGGTAGCAGGCAACTCATCAGTTGGGCACTGAGATAAAGACAATCTGTTTAGCAGACAAGCTTTGTTGAATGAATGTAGAGTTGTATAATGACAGGTAGTGTCCCATAGCAGGACCTCAGTAATAGCTAAGTGTCTGGGAACTTTGAAACCCTGGGGGTATCATAAGTCTGGATTATATTTATCTCTTTTGTGTGTTTACAGATTCCTACCTTTTCTTGCTTAAGCAGTTGGTGTTCGGCACTCAATAGTTCCGTTTCTTATTTGCTTTTGTCTTGTTTAGGGGCCTTTCACACATTAGCAGCTGTTGTTCTCACTTGTTCTAGCTCATGGACTGGTTGTTGAGCTTACTAACTACTGACTACTTGGCCTTCAGTAGTTCAGTTTTATCTTCCCTTTGGGAGTAGAGAGAAGGGACTGTGAGGGTATAACCCACTGGCTAGCATATCTTGGAAATCACTAAACTTGGAGTACTTAGGTTGTTTAGTTTAATCAACTGTTAAAGGAACTTTATGTCCTTTGAGAAGTCCTAAAGTTTTCTTCAGTCCCTTCTCTATGCAAGAAACTCAAATGTGGTTTCAGAGCTCATGTGTTAAATGTTGTGTGAGTAAGTATTACCTCAAAACAGACACATAGAATTCTTTCCTTGGATAAACATAGGTGGTGTTCAGATAGTTTATCTGTATGGGAGTCCAGAGATGCTAGCAGCTCTTTCTTCAAATATTGCACTCCAAGTTGTTAAATAGAATGTTTATTTTCTGCTTCATAGCAAAGGCAGAGTCCAGTCTTGTGAAAGAGTGTTTAGAAGTTTCTGGAGCGGAACATGTGGGAGGACCTGTGGTCTTCCCACATCTAGCAGTGAATTTTAAACGAAAAATGAAAGAAAATAGTCTTATGTATGTCATAACTCCTATCTGTACCATAAGAATGATTTGCAAGTATTGCTTTTATCACTTAGTAAACAGGTATTTGATATATAGACTGTTGGCACTGGCATCTTCAATAAAATTGTGTGCATCTTGATGGATTATGCAGGGAGACAGTACTCTGTTGCCTTCTGCTCTTTAGAAATGGTCTTATAGCTGGACTAGAAACAAGTCAGAAGCAAAGCCACAATTTGTGGTGGCTCATGTGTCTTCTAGATTATTATCACAGCCATTGACAATCAACAGGGCCAAAGATCTCTCCTCAAAATAATGATTTTAGAAGCTGTTTTGGCAAAATGAAGACGACTTTGTTTATGGGTATCCCAAATGGATTCAGCTGACAGTCCCCTTTGCTGCATTCCACCCTTTGTGCAAGAGCTGAATGTAGTCTGGATTCTTTAAGAAGCTAAATGCTAATCTCACATCTTTTAGAAGTCCATTTAGCAACAGTATTATTGTGTTGTGTTCCAATCTGATTGTTTGTATTGTGTGGGCTTTTTTCCTTTTCCCTGCTCCCAGTTCCGTTGAGATGAGGTCAGATTTAAAATGGTTTCTTTGGCTGCCTTTTTGACTGATCTAAATTTTTGAGAATATGGTTGTAGGTGTTGTAAGCTGCAGGATGTCTTGCTTCAAACTTCTGCCAGAATCACTGTTGTTCTGGCTTAAAGTTGTGGCTGGTTGGTTTTGCTTTTCATTTGTCATTATGCCAGACAATAGATAAAAGAACCACAATGCCATGGTGGAACCCTTGTGATTATTCCTTTAAAATAAAGAGGGAATAGAAGTACAGTCCTAGTTCATTCCCAAGCTGCTACTGGATGCCAAGTGTAGTATTTCCAGAACTTCGTTATCAGTCCTTTGAGGCGGTATGGTGCAAGAAGGTGGAAAGAGATTGAGTGAGTGAAGAATAGAAAGTATATAAATGGCACTTACAAAGACCAGTTTTGGTAAAAGATGAATTTTCTTAAGCTTCATTCTTTGTGCCAAGAGTGTCATGCTGGGAGAGCTCCTTTGAATGAGTTCTTCTTTAGTTCTGAGAAAACTGAGGAAAACATAGGAATACTAGGTTTCTTCAGTGGATGTGGATATTCATTCACATCAGCCAACAGGCTCTGGCTCATGGTTCAGTTACCTACTGCAAATTACAGCAACAGAAGGAGATACACCATGGGAACATAAGCAGTATCACTGCTGGCTCTGTAACCTGCTGTTTGCTGAAAGCTGTAGGGCAGCTGTTAGAAATCCCTGTTGTTCTTATTTGATCAATTAGTTCATCTCTTCAACCCAGAAGGAATATGTTTTATTAGTTACATTCAGTAATTTTTGTATTAATACAGTGTTAGAGGAGATGATAACACTGCTTCTTAATTAATGCTGATACTTGCAGGTTGCATAGCCGTGTGTGAATCTTACAATGCACATATTGCTCCAGCTTGGTACTCTTAAAGCTATGTGGGAGCTGGAAAAAGCTGGGCACCTTGCTTTTTGAACCCTTAAAATGGTGCTGTGGCATACTGGGCACATGTAAGAGAAGAATATAAAGTGAGCTGGCTTTTTATTCCTGGCCATCTACACCCAAAAGTGCAATCCCTATAAATTGCAGTGTACTTGGAGGATATTCTCCTCTGGTTTTAGAACATCAGACGAGTTCTTGCAATTGAAGTGGATGCCCAGTAGTGGACAAGAGTACTAGTATAGTTATTAGAAAGAATTGGATGTTTTTAAGGTGTAATTCATCTGACCAAGTGTAAACATCTGCTTTAACAATGACACCACTCATGACCTAACTATTACTATGTCTGCAATGACTATGAAGGGAACTGCATGTAACATTTAGATGAATCCCACTGAAGGTATTAAAACTTGGCAACACTGCAAATAAACTTTATCCATTTTTCAGGTGTAAAATTCTGTTCTGTGGAGTCAGCATAACAAATCATTATTAGTTTTGTGCTGCCATTAAGAGTTGCTTTTTCATTGATGCAAAAATCCTGCCTGTGGACAAGCTTTATTGCTGAACAGCTTTTAAAGATAACATGTAGTCAGAATAGACTGGATTTGGGAGTCTTGGTTTATATTACTTAAATGCATTAAATGGCTTGGAGCGTTACTTTTTTATTCCATTGATAATGTCTTGCAGAGCACTCAGACTTATCTGATATAAACTGCAGGAAATAGGTATATTTTTTTTTTTTCTTTTTAAAGTGGGTATTTTCATCAAATATATTTTGTACTTTTCGTTGTCTCTGTCCCTGTCAACAGCAAGCTGCAAAAATATAAATCTAGAAAATTTTAAAATACTGCCAGGTCAAAGTATTTGTTAAACAGATTTGATTGCAGCACAGATTCAAAATGTACCTTTAAAAATACTCAGAATTTATTGATGAATACATAAATTCCTATTTTTTGCTGTTGGGTATCTAAGTGTTGGCCAGTGTACTAGGATGGTAAATGTGCTATTACCATATTGTCTTTGAAGAATATATTGAAGAGACATTAATTAGTAAAAAATCTCTTCTTAAGCAGCAATCAGCCCTTTTTTTCTCTCCAACCTCTCACCAAACAAAATAACCTAAATAAAGGCAGAGCCTATTATTTTAAACCAACATATTATTTCTATGTAATTTTAAATATCCATTCCCTGCATAAATACTTTACAGATAAAGTTGATGGAATGTTCTATTATATTTTGCATCACTGTAATCTGTATTTTGAGATGGTTTGAAGGAAACATCATAGAGGTCTTGATGACTTCTGAACTCTGTCCTTGAGGAGAACCTCAAAATAAATATCCATGTAGCAGAATATGGACAGATGCCATGAACACTGCAGTTAACAAGTTGATGACTCTGAATATTGATATTTCAGCATTTTAAACCAAGTTTTCCTTTGGAGCTACAGACTGCATTTTGTTAGGCTGCAAAGATGTATGTGCCTCAGTTGTGTTCTCCAGCAGGAATTTAAAATCACAGTATCAAAAATACATGGCATAGAATAGGCAGATAAGCTGAAATTCAGGTGTCTGAACTAAAATATCTTCTGCCATTGCTGAATTTTTGGGATGCCTGTAATATTTTAAAAAGGGCTGGTAAATGTACTGCACAATCCACAGGAGCCCTATTTCCTTCTGGAATAGTAGCTGGAAGTCAGGCAGGATATTACCTTCAAATTAGGTATGTCTGTTTAGGCACCTGAATTGCTCCCCTAGGCTAGTGGCTGGGAAAATGAGGGCCAAGAGGATAGTTTGCCAAGTCTCTTAGGTAGTTTCCAGTTACTGAGTGGTGAACATATTGAGAATGGGAGCAGACTTGTGAAGAACAGGTTGCAAGGATGCATCTGAGCACTTGGAGAAGGAGTAGCATGAGCTTGTCAGAGGCCTTGAGTTGCATTATCACTCCTGTTTGGATGACATTTATAGTGAAATACTCTTGACTAAAGCCTGTTACCTACTGTTGTTCTCACTACTGCTTCTAATTTGGTTCCCTTAATATGATCCAGATTCTTAGAAGTTATTTTTTGAGGCTTTTTTTACCTTTACATTTGCTCAGTGTTGATGGGAACATTAAGGTAGCTGGGGCTGAACAGAAGTGGGTGAAACACTCAATGCACATGTTGGAGTGTAGTTTTCATGCTTTCATTAAAAAGAAGGAGCTCTTCCAGTGCCTGAGAAGGGCTTGGTTCTTTGGGTTGTGACTGGCTCTAACTGTCCAAATTACACTCTGCTAACCTGCTATTTTTATAGGTATGATTTCTGGGAATAGATGCATTGTACTGCCACTGCTAAACTAACAGCTGGTGGTAGAACTCGGAAAGATGAAGACCAGAGAATGAAATGTAGTGCTCCAAAGAAATGATTATTAGCTGTATTGTGCTGTAAGCAGGTTCCATCTTCATACCAGAGATTCTGACAACAATTTTTTTTTATCCCAGTCATTTTTTAAAAAAATTAATTATAACATGTTAACATGCTGCTATTTAAGGAGAAAGGTACTAATTTCCTTGTTCCAGAACACATGGATACAATGGACTTGAGCACTGTTGGCAAGATCCGAGAGTGTCTGCAAAATGGTATTTTTGTAGAATGTATAAATCTAAACAGCATTAAGCCCACTTTCAAAATGAAATACTTGGCTGATCAGAGAAAACTATGCAAGAATACCACAGAATCTTAAATATCCTTGCATGTTATATGTCTGAATTCATTACCTATCATTTGGAAGTACTTGACAATTTCAGGACTGGAAAGAATGTATTTTAATTTTGATGAAAGAAATGCTCATCACAGTCAGCAGTGACAATTGGTTTATTGGCAGATTCTGCATCATTGTTTAAGCATGTTCATTGCAAGACAGTGAGACTTTTTGTTAGTCATCTTGTACTTAAACATTGTCCATCCCACAATAACAATGTTTCCTTTTGTTAGCACTAT
>VYZP01004618.1:8438-40552 GCA_013400635.1 Hypocryptadius cinnamomeus | reverse complement strand
TTTATGTGCTTGTTGCTGCTCTGTATAAAGTTTCCTGGAAGAGGGCAGGTGCTGCTCCTGCCTCTTCATGCACTCTGTTGGGCAGAAATCAGAATATGCCAATAGATTGTTTTCCTTCCAGGGAATCAGCTGGCTAGATTTACCATGTGATGATGTGAAATGGAAGAAAAATTATTTCCAAAGACAACCTTAGATAATGTTCAGAGGAAATAAAAACTTGCATATGTTAATTTTCTATAATTTTGAGTTATAAGTTTTAAAAAACAGGGAATATGTTATCCTCAAGTTATCCTCAAGATAACTTGAGGATAACATGTTCCCTGTTTTTTATAACTTATAACTCAAAAATTAGGTACTGCTGCCTAATCTTATAAACCTCTTTACATGAAATGTCACCCAATCTCATAAATTCCTCACAGTTGTAGGTCAAATTCTGTTTTAATTGAAATCCTGTGTAAATCAGTAGGAAAGATTTGGGAAACAACTGCTTTGTAATTGTGTGGACTGGTGTGTAATTCTACTCAGTGCCACAATACCTGTCCTGATAACTTGTTTTGGATCCATAAACAATGGTATTTTAATTAATTACATGGTCTTCTCTATATAAGTAACTTAAAAATAGAGAATTTCTGTCACTTTTTTGCTGAATGAATAGCCAAAAAGCCAGTGGCATTAGCCACAAGAGCAAGTTGACAGTGGTATCACCATGCTCTGAAGAAGCTTTTGCTGAAATACATTCACACAAATGTATACTTTCCTCATGCTCAAATATATCACATCTGCTATATATTAATTCTTGGTATTTTTCATAGACTAATGTGGTATGTTTAATTTTTCAGTGGATGAAAACTCCTGGTACTAAATCTCGTATTAATGAAGAAAATCAAACCCTGATGGAAGTCCTTGGGGCAAATGAAGGTTCTGCATTTTCCAACACTGTCTTTATTCTCCTACTCCTTCAATCTCCTGCTTCTCCTGCTTGTCCCCACTCTTCTCTTTGCCTTTGTTAAGGCTGTAAATGCTCTGGGAAAGAGGACTAGTGTGGTTTCTCACAGAAGAAAGGCTTCACTCCTGGCTACAACTGTACAGTCACATTCAAGTGCAATCTGAGAATCACAGCGTGGTTTGGATTGGAAAGGACCTCAAAGATCACCTGCTGTGGGCAGGGACACCTCCCATTACAGGAGGTTTGTCACAGCCCCAGCCCCTGGCCTTGGACACTTCCAGGGACAGGACACCCACAACTTCTCTGGGCTAAAGTATTTCCATGTGAGAGCGTGCATTTGTCATTTTTGTGAATATAAATACTCTGTGTGAAGCCATTTGTAAGGCAAAAAAGAAGGTTGATCAAGACAAGAGCAGATATCTGAGAGGTATAATAAATTCAAGGTAGGGTATGGTGAAAAATGGGCTGACCAGGTGCTTAAGGAGTTTAGACATTACTGGGTCTTGATCTATGTGGTTTTGGTTTTTAATTTTGGAAGGTTACTAAGTTTTAGAGCAATTTCGCTAAAAAATGAATGGGTATGACCTACACTTTATGAAACTATTTTCTATACCTTTCACTGGGCTTATTTTACATCATTGCTGCTGCTTTAAAACTGGTAGATGGTGTTGTCAGAGTCATCATAAATACATAAAGGTGTGAAGGTTGTGTGTGTGTGTAAGATGCCCTGCCAGGCAGGTTGCAAAATGAGGGTGAGGGAGTGGAGGGCAAAAGGAGAAAGTAGAGGTACTTCGTTATACTTTGCTGCAGGCAATGTCTGTTATTAATGTAGCTGTAAAGCATATTATTGCCTGTGAATTCTTCAGTGAAAGCTTTTGAAAAAAATGTTCATGTGTGGCTATATGTGTCTTTATCATGTACAGCAACATAAATCCATTTTTCTGTTTTTTTCTCTAAGAGCTCCTTGGACAGACAAAATAACCCAGCAGGAAATAAGACACCATGCTGAAAAATTGTCTGCCTTCTACAGTTCTCCATCTGGAAAATAAATCAGGTAGAAGGAAAAACAGTAAATCAGGAGCAGTGGGGACTTAGAAAAATGAAGTTAATGTTAACTTAGTTAGAGGAGACTACAGAATGAGAATGATTTATTTTTATTTTTTTTTTAGCTCCCATTACCCCACTCCTCATCTGGAAAACAAAAAATCAAAAGAAACAGGAAAAAATACTGACACAGAGCTGGGTGATCTTAGTGTGGGGATCATATAACCTGGTGTTTCAATTACATGGAACCTTTGAGTGTGTGTGTTGATGTAGAAATGAGTATTTTCCTTAGGTTTAGAAGCAGATCACTTTTTCAGTACTCCAGCTACTTGTGTTACTATTCTCAATCTGCCTGAATCCTTTGGATGGGAGCTGGAAATAGTTTCCTTCTGCACACTGGGGCTTTGATTCTCCTGCTGTAGTAGATAAGCAAATCCCAATTAGATTGATGGAGATTTATTGATGTCTTTCTGTGGGGGGAGATTTGGGTTTCTGCTTGTTACAAGGGCTTAAAGAAGGGTTGAAGATCAGACTTCATAGGCAAGGATGACTAAAGAGATTATTTGATTTTTTTTTCCTTATGTACAGATTTAAATTTGTTTTTAGTAGTAACTTCAGTTCTTGTTTGTTCAAAAGGTGGTTGAACAGCCCCTCTTTACTACTGTCACATTAATGAAGCCTGGGAGAAGCCTGTGTTTTCTTTTAGAGAAGATGAAGCAAAGTGCTCTGTTCTCTCAAGAGGCATTGGAAATGTCACCTGAGTCTTTGCAGCACAGATTTAATCAAAGTTACTATTGCAGATGAGAAGCTGTTGTGGTTTGACACCAGCCAAACACCAGGCACCACAGAAGCTGCTCGCTCACCCGCTCCTGCCACAGCTGGGCACAGGAGAGAAAATTGAACCAAGAGTTCATGAGTACCTGAAGAAAACACTCGGGCAAAACAGGCTCATCCTAGAGGTACAAAGTGAATTTATTATCAACAGAATCAGAGTGGGATAATGAGAAATAAAATAAGCTCTTCAAAACATTTTTCCCCAACCTCTCCCTCCTTCCCACAAACAGCACAGGGAGGCAGGGGGTGAGGTTTTGGTCAGTTCATCACCCAAGGTTTTCTTCTGCTTGGCTCAGGGAGAGAAGTTGTTTCCCTGTGAGACCGTGGGGTCTCTCTCAGGAGAGACAGTTCTCCACAAACCTCACTGGCATGGTTCCAATCTCACCAGCAGCAGTCCTCCCAAAACTGCTGCGATGTGAGGCTGGATCTCTGCATCCCCCCGTGGATCCCCAAGTGCTGCAGGTAGATCTCTGCACCATCAGAACTCTTTCAAGAACTCTTCTTTCAGATCCATCCTGTGACTTTACATGTTTGGAAAATATGGATGTACATATTATGTATAAGATGCATCTCTCCTCTCTTAGCACAGATCTATACATATATTCTTTGTATTGAATAGTTTTGAAATTTGTTTGGGGTTTTTGTTTTTGTTGGGTTTTGTTTTGCTTTGCTTTGTTTTGCTTTGTTTTGTTTTGTTTGGGTTTTCTTTTTTGGTACATTAACAACGGTTTTAAGACCACAATGTAATCAGATGGGCATTTTTAAACTCCTAACTGAGAAAGTTATGGCTTCAAATTTTGCGCCCTAAGCAGCTAATTTTTGGATATGCCAGGGCAGGGCTTAGCATGTGGAAGATAGAGACTGGAAAGAAAAAGGTGGGTTTGCTGCTAAAATGGATGGTACTGAAATGAACAAACAATAATATCCATTGTAAGGCCTCAATCAACTCACTCGAGGAGACATTTGGATTACAATAGTTCTTGTAACTCTGGGTAGGACATGTGGGAGAAATACCAACCAGATATTCTTAAGAGGTCAAAACGAATCTACTGGCAAACTTTAGAAAGTCAGGAAGCTTTAGTAAAAGACTTAGTACAACATCCAGTCAACATAAAACACTTCTCAGAGCATTAACTTGGCCTGTTTGACTTAGCAAATATCAAACTCATTGTTATTTTCACTCAAAGAGTTCCAAGAAGAGGGAATTAGAAGAAAAAGAAAGAGGGTGTAGGCACACAGTTTGTGGTGATTGGGAGTGGGGCTGTGGCTGATCCCTAATTGATCCCTGATTGGCTCCAGCTGTGCAGCACAGGTGAATGCTATTGAAGGTAACAGTGCCCAGGGGTGCTGCCCAATCACAGGGAGCAGAGGGCACACAGGTGCACTGCATCAGCAGCAGGGCATAAAAGGGGGGCTGAAGGACGGGAGGAGCAGACATTGCAGCCTCCTGAAGAGGTGAGGTGTGACTCTGCATGGACAGACACTTGAACCCTTCTGAAGAGGTGAGGTGTGACCCAGCATGGGCAGGTGTCTGAAGCCTTCTGAAGAGCTAAGGTGTTACTCTACATGGGTTGAAGCTTTCTGATACTGTAGGGTGATATTTTGTGTGTTGTGTCTGCCTCAACTGTGACTTACGCTGTGATATATGCTGTGATGAGAGGGAAAGACAGAAAAGATAGAGAAAGGCACGCACATAATGATATTCAGACAGAAACTCCAAGGTGAAGGTAGGGTCAAGACAAATGCTTTGCCTCGTGTTTGGCCTTGAATACCCCTTGGCCTTCCTGTGCCTTTCCCCCAGGTGGTACTTGAGGTCATTTGCCCCCTTGGGAGCTGGGTTAGGGCAGAGTGGAGCATTGCCCCCAGCCCTGGAGCCTCTGTCCCAGCCTGGCAGTGCTGCCAATCACAGGCACACCGGTGCCCCCTCCCCCCGCCCCAACATGATCCCAAAATGTCTTTCCAGTTAACCTTTCCAGTCTCTGTCAATCCATGCAGCATCATTCTTTTTCTTTTATATGTTTTTGCCTCATTAAGGAGCCACAGCTTGTGAGGCAAACGAAACAATAACTGTACTGGTTATTGGGAGACTCCCAGTAGAAGCCAAGAGCTTTGTTTCTTAATCTTGTGCCATGGCGTGCGTTGTCAGCAAAGTGAAGCCTATTCCAACTCCAAGAAACTTAAGTGGTTGTCAGGTGGTGTAAATGCTGTCTCAGAGCTGCAGAAGGGGTTTTTTTGTTCTGTTTTGAATTATTTTTCCATGTAGAAATCCAGTGATTTCTGAAGCATACCAGGCACGAGAACCTCTCAGCTTTGCCGTGTAGCACTGTGTATGGGGTTGCTGTTGCCTTCTTTTCTATAACAGCCCTACAAATTTGCTATGCAAATGTGAATGAACTAGGTTAGAATATTTCATTGAGTTCATACCTAAAGATAATTCCATATAAACATGATATAAAACAAAATCTACCTCAGTCTTAGGGATTTGGCTACCTGAGTACTATCTGAGCTTATTGTACTTTTCTATTAAAAATTTGATGGTGTTTTCTTTCAAAGAATATCTCTGCTTTAGATCTAGTCAGGGGAGGAAAAAAGGCATTTCTAATGGAGTGAATCATCTCAATGCAGTATGTAAAAGATAGCAGAAGATACAGGCGTATCCAAACACAGAATATTATACTTTGCAAAAATTACCCATAACCAGATTAAACAGGCTTGACTCACGTGTCGTAGTAAAGCTGCTTTAACACAAATTTATGATCAGCTCAAGTTAACTGCATAACAACTGTATTTTTCCCCTTTTATGCTTTTATTTCTCTCATTGTTGCACCTTATTTTTGTACACTATATGTTTCAGGCTTCTGAAAGAACTTTTCTCTTGTTAGGATTTGATAAAACCATAAAATTTGCTCTCATATTCATTAAGGACTTACTCTGCTCAGACTATTTGAATGAAGGAAAAGTCATGCTTAGTGGAAGGGCTGCCTGAAGGGGAACATGTGGCTAATATCCTTATAGTACTTTATTACATTTTGTTTATGATTAGGAGTTATGATGTGGAATCAGAGCACTTGAGGACCTTCTCAAGTTACACTACACCTCCCTGATATTTTGAATTTTCATAGCTTTCACCTCAATGTGAAGGTTTAATCATCTCGCCCACAGGGATGCTGCTATATCCCTGTCTCTTTAGTAGTTTGCAGAGTGTTTTGAAATCTGGAAAATACACCTTTTATTTAAATGTATGCTTTGGCAGTCTGTTGTGACAATGAAAATAATATATTGTGTGTGTGCAGGGAATGTGGAATAAGGTTTCAAATTATGGCTCAGTCTTAGGGTTTTGGCTACCTGCGTACTATCTGAGCTTATTTTACTTTTCTGTTAAAAATTTGATGGTGTTTTCTTTCAAAGACCTTAGCATGTTGAAACGGTTTACTGGTTTTTCAAAGAGGTGAGTTAATGTGTTTACACAGGGGGCTTGGAGGGGCATTATAGCAAGGGGAACGTGTGTGAGATGCCATCCTGTCCATCTGGACATTTTTTCAATATATCTGGTCTAACTGCTGTTACTAAGTACCAGGCAAGAAAACCCTGAAGGGGTTGTCCAAAATATTCTGGCATATGATTTCTTGCAAAGATGTTTTCTTGCTAATGCTTTGGTAGACAGATGGCTCACACCAAAGGATATTTGCGATATTTCTTGAGGGAGTGAAATAACATGGAAGAAAAGTAAATGCCAGGAAAAATGAACTCTTCTTGAAATGCTATGCATTGGAGTGCTGTACTCCAGGATGTAAACCTGAATTTCCAGAGCCCACTGGAGCTAAGCAGCCAGGCAGCTGAATAGGTGGTTTGTCTTTGGTTTGTGTGCAGCCCAAGCATCCAGCCTGCCCTGCTGGTTGATGCCAAGTGGAAGAGGTTTTGCCTTGGGCTGTGCTTTGCTGGACTTGCATCCCAGCACGCTGGGATGGTGGGTGCAGTTTGCCACTGCAGCAATTACCCCCACCAGCACAGATTACCTTGGATTCTGATGGCAGTAAGCAACAAGGAAACATCATTTTATTGAAGTGTTAGCTGCTTCCTAATTTGTACATAAAAATGCCCATAAAGTCACTATTGAGAATGTGTTTGCCCTGTGGGTTACTCTTACAAACATTTTCAGAAGGATTTAAGCAACAGATAAAGAATGTAAAATATTATATATAAACTCTACAGATTAATCTCATTTTGAGTAATCCAGGCAGAAAGTATCCTTTGTGACTGCCTGTGAGGATGCTGTATGCAGAGATCAGCAGTGAGGGGGCTGACATGGCAAGAGTTACCTCCTCTCATAAAGTGCAAGGGTGCACATTAAGCACTTTTTCACATTTTTCTACACCTGTATTGGAATGTCTTCACCCAAGGCAAATTGTTTCCACATACACCTACGTCAGGTTTATGCTGATTCGGCCAGAGAATTTTAGTTAATAAATTTTACGATATGTAGGGGAAAGGTAATACCTATCATAGCTGGGAAAAAATAATGTTTTAAGAGATGTGAGTGAGTCTAGAGTTACCTTAGTGTTTTCTTATTAAAAATGACCTAGTAGTTAAGTTAACGCATCCATCTTGTTGTAAATATTTTAATTAATTGTATTTATTAGGAGCAGAAATTTACTTCAGCCTTTCTTAGTCTTTTAATAGCACTGTTCATAAATATGGTTAACATTCCACAGATGAAATTTTTATTTCCCCCTCCCTTCCCTCACAAGGGTGGATTTCCCTTCTTCCCTTTATGAGGAGTTTAGAACCAGCTATTTTTCCCTTCTGCTTACCGAGGGATTAATAATATAAAACTTGGCAAGGAAATTGCTGTCTGTGAACCAGAGTGAACATTACTTGATGTAACCCAGATATAATAATTTCTTCTGCAAGCTGAAATTTTTGAAGCATAAGGAACATAGGAATGGTTAAGTGGCCTGTGCAAATAAAGAGAAAGCGACTTTAACTTGTAGGTATGAAGGACAGAGTTTGCTCTGCTTTGGAAAGAACACTAAGGAAATAGGAATTAAAAATAGCTCCAGTCTGGGGGAAAGAAAAATCCATTTGAAAGAGTATGAAATTTCAGGGTGGAGTTTTTTGGTTGGTTTTGGTTTGGTTCTTTTTGGTTGGCTGTTTTTGTTGTCTGGGTTTTTTTTTCTGAAACCTTCCAAGTTTTTATTTATTCTGGACTGGTATGATTCAAATCTTGATGGCTGCCAGGTCTTTTTAAATGAGCATGAAGTTGGCAGACGGGGGACTGTGCAGGACTAAAAGCACAGCAGTGGGAGCCATGATCTAGAAGGAGCTGCTGCATCTCTTGTTTATAAATACTTTGGAGAGAGGACCAGAGGGGGCAGCTCTCCCCATGATTTATATCAAAAAGTTCTCAGTGTGAACTGAGGTCAGAGCATGAGTCTGAGCTTTGTCACCTTGTGTTTCTCTGAAAATGCAGTCCCAAAGTGGAACCGTTGGCTCCTTCCACACTTACGTTGTTCAAAAGAAACATGGTTTTGTAGCCACAAATGCTTCCTCGGGTGGGGTGTGCAAGAGGATTGCCTACTGTAATACTTTTAATCTGAACTTTGGCATTTTTCCCTGTATGTACTACATCTTTCTGAGGCTTTTTTTGTTCACATGCTTTCCTGTCTATACAGCAATGAAGGACACGATCATTTAAATTTGATACAAGGAGCTCAGTCTCTGTTTTAGGTATTGCTCATTTGTACAAGCCAATATCTGCAAAATATCTGTCCTCGTGGTGGGGTGAAAATGGCTCAGATACTCAGCTTTGTATATGTACTGGCTTTTCATTTTTTTGGTGCATTTGTTAAAATTCTCATGGCACCACTTCTGAAGCTTGTCCAGGTCCCTCTGGACAGCCTCCTGTCCTTCAGGTGTGTCAGGCACACGTGCTTGAGTGGTGGGTATAAACCACTGTACCATGCACTTGTGATCTCCCCTCCAGAGTCTGGTGTTAAATGTGTGTGTATATATGTACAATTACTAAAAAACCTGAGTTTTGGTAGACAGTGGTATGTTGCTGTAGGCAGTTTTAACCATTTATAAGGAAAACTCTATATCTGGAAATGTCTTGAACAGGACATCAAGAGGGGATATTTTTTATTAACCTCTCCAGGCTGTTTCTAGAACTTATTTGAACTATTAGCTTTTGGGGTTTTTTTTAAAATTAAAGACATCAGTGTTGCTTTTGGAATTTTGCTAAACTGCCTCCAAATGCTATGTATAATTGCAGATTCAGCTAAGTGTTTTAACACATGCCCATGTCTATTTTTAATACCATTTTAACTAGTGTTTCACTTGGACCCCACTGGACTTCATGCAGTTACTGTAATTAAGCCCCATGGAGTCATAGATATTCTTGCAGCCATTTTCTCCTGACTATCCCTCCCCAAAAGGGAGTGCTCCCCGCTTAACACTGAGCTGAATGCTAATTTTTACATCCACAGTATGAAGGAGGAGCAAAGAAAACATTTCTAGCAGCATGGGGGCATCTCAGTGTCAGAGGGAGTGCTCTCCTCTGTGGAACTAAACCTGCATCTGTCTTTTTGATGTGTTTAAACTTTTCACAGAAGGGTATACCTGAAAAGTGAGGCAGAAGGACTTTGTTTGCCCATATGCAATTGAAGCCATTACATCTCATCTTCAGAGTTCTTTGCTCCTGAACCATTTGCCTCTATTGGATATCACTGTTTTCTTTCTTTGGCACTTACGTTTGGTGCTTCATTCGGTCATTGTTGTTATTATTTGCAAGAGCAGCCTCTTAAACATGCATTTTATCATTGTCATAATCAAAACAAATTATATACATTTCCACAACTTAAACCTGCTGCATTTAACGCTAATTTTTCANCACCTGGTGTCCGCGTCTCCCTTCGCCGACAAATGGTGACCCCGACGTCCGGGTTTGTTGGCATTTTGCATGCTCAGGCTTTTTTTGCAAGGGTGATGATAAACGTTCTGTGCCCCCAGGGGAGGGGCTGCCTGAAAGTTATTTGGCAATAGCTGCGGATATGTGGCTCCAATTTAAAATCCCTCTTTTTTACCCTTCAGTTGTATTTCTTTAAACAATACAGCAGAAATACGAGGATTTGTAGTCAGCTTTGGTAGGATGGCTGGCTGTTACTGCCAAATGAATGCTGGTAGCCTTTGAAGCACGTCAGTGACTGTGGCTATAACACGAACCCGCAAGATCTTCCAAGGCAGAAAGAAAGGCATGCTGGCTAAAAGTCTTGTGTTATTTTGAAATGGCATTTTCGTTTTGTTATTTTTAATGTAATATATAAAGAAATTTTTCAGTGGTGGTAAAATTTTCAGCACCAACTGTACTGAAATCAAAGGTAGTGTCTTAGACTAGTCATGCAAAGATCTGGGATCATGCTTTGCCAAGAGTGAGGCTGTTTGTGTCATTAGAAAAAATACAATTGCATAACAGAAGAAGGATAATAGCACTTATAAATTCGGTTATAAATTTGAAAATTGGTCCTTGCTCGTAATTACAACCATTCCTCAGGCATAAAACTCCACTTGCTCCTTCATACTGGAATGGCTTTACAGGCTGAGGTTTTTGATATAGTGATGCAAAGTTTGTGAATAGTAACTAAAATAAATAAAAATCCATTTCATTTTCCTTTGGTAAGTTATCTTCTATTACTTTTTCATGAGGTCATTTACATACACAAGGTATTTTTAATGGAATGACAAATGTAGGACTTCATCACGTGTACCATGATAACTGTTTTCCAACTTGTATCAGGCATTGAGGGTGATCAGAGCTTTACAGCTGTGGGTGTATGTGGAAGAAAAACTTGTTTTTTTGGTGAATTCTTATGTCATTTGAAAGATACTCAGCTGGTGTCAGAGCAGATATTCAGAGAGGAGCAGATACTCATTTGTTCACACACATAAAAACTTTATTTTCTCCTAAACAAAAAAAACCACAAAAAAACCACAAAAAAACCCCAAAACAAACAAACAAACAAAAAGTATTGGTTAGGTCCTTCCTACCCAAACATACAAATAATTATGAGCTGAAAGGAAGGACACTGGAGACCAGTGAATGAATTCCTTTAGTGATTTAATGAGCTTTGAATCAGGTCCTGTGGTAATCAAAATGCAAATAGCATCTTTTGAGACACTCACTGTTTGATAAAAAAGTTGCAGACTCCAGGTTAGTCTAAAACTTGGTTGGGAAAATTTGATCATTTTCAGATCTATATGGTGTTTTTCTAAAAGTCTGAGGTTTATATAAAATCTGCTGTGTCTATGTTAGCAAGTAATATGGTGCAATAGATGAGCAGACTGAGGTGGCCAGAGCAAAAGCCTCTAGACCTACGTCATCACTAAAATGCAACCTAAAATGCAATGGGTACAGCCATGACAGAATCCTATGGATCCCCTTTACTAGCAAATGGAAAAGTGTTTTTTTATTTATTTCAGAAGCCCTTACATCGTCCCATTTTTTAATTTGGTAGAACACTCTTCACAAATAAAAGGTGCCAATTAAATTTATATTAATGTTTTATTATTTACAAAGAAACTGAGAATCTTGAAGCTGGAACCAAATTTCTTTTATAATGAAAGTTTCCAGTCTTGAGCCTTACATGAAACTGTTCTTATAACAAAAAGTATTGGTAATGAGAGAGGAAGTGTCCCCAGAACATATATGTATCAATTTGCTCCCAGCCACCTTTTACTTGGAACAAAGGCAAACATATACTATGCAGAAAAAGCAAACCAGAATTTTTTTAAGACTAACTGAAGGCCTCTGTTACTCTCCACTTCTTTATGCTTACTCTCACATTCACATTTCTTCCTAAAATCTCTCATACTGAGACTTTTATGTAGATAGTATTTGCCTCCCCACTGATACTTTTTTTCCTTCTTTGCTTCAATCTGTTAAAGATCACCACGAATTATGTCTCCCTTCTTGCTACACACACTAGGCTCCCTGCATGTGCAAACTGCTCCTTTACTAAAATGTAAATTTAAACTTCTCATTTCCCTGCCAGCTTAGTATGACTGGATTGTGACCTCAAGATCTTCCGTATGTTTCTAGGTTTTGTCATTACCTTAAGTACAATGTAAATACCCAAGCCAACTCTTGACTTCCATTTTTTGGGGCCCATAGCAGTAAGCTTTGGATGTAAATGTTCATTTGGCATGCAGAAGAGTTTAAGATGCTGTTTTATGGCAGATTAGTTCCAAAGGATTGGCCAAATTGGTTATTATCACCTCCTCATATCAGTGTTGTACAGAGTGGTACTGTAATCTCTGGAAACAGAGCATGCTCTATTTTTATTATTTTTAGTTTAGAGTCTGTCCTTAGTTTAGTTTAGACTCTATCCTTAGAGTCTTTCATGGTAGGGAAAGGACAGGCCTTTGTTTTCTTTTGAAGCCTTCACTTAAAAGCACTTTTTTTCCATGACAGCCTCAGACAAGAAGAGGAATGTTCTCTGTAAAGCCCAGCAGTTGCCCAAGAAGCTGCCACCACACAGCAGTAATGGGAGTTATTAAAGTTCAGAGCATCAGAAGTGAGTGTTTCCAGTTGCAGACTATCACAGTCCTGGCTCATTGCCACCAGCCTGTGCTCAAGCTGTTTCCATTTTTGCTAACCAGCAAAAGAATAACAGGATGTTTATTCCTTTTTTTTTTTTTTTGAGCAAGTCCTGCCTATAGGGCTGCATTGAGGTTAAGTGCATCGTTTTACTTTTTATTCTATAACTTGCAGAAAAGAGATGTGGTAATAAAAGATGGGAAAGAGGAAAGGACTGAGCAGTGCAGTGTTCACATGGATTAAAGGTTTACTTTGGCAAAGCTCGCAAGCACAACATGTACTTGCATCACAGGTGTTTTCCCAAAGCATCTCAGCTGCCTAGACAAGATGTCATGGCAGCAACTCGTGTGTGCTCTTCACTGCTGGAACGGGGCAAACATTTTGCTTAACCACAGAACAGCTCTTGAAAAAAAAACCAACAAAAAACCCATGATGCTGTACTCACAATTGTTTTCAATTACGTAAGTGATTCTTGGGGCCAGGGTTATTCAGATTTAGGCTGTCAGAGTTCATTCTGTCACCACAGAAAATGTAATCCTATAGCTCAAGTCCAAGGCAGAGAGAGAAGATCCACCGCGTGCTCTGAGCTTTGAGCAAATTGATTTCCCTTGCAGGATGGTGTCTGAGCTCCTGCCCCTCTTGTCTTTTTTAGATCACATCTGCTGGTAGCCTGACCTTCTGGGCAGGGGACTTCTTTTGGCCTGCTCTTGGACAGCACTCGTGTTGTCTGGGTCTGGCTGACCCCTGCAATAGCAATCATAAATAGAAAGATTAGCAAACGGTGTGTAAAACTGAGTACAGTGTGGTAGCTGCTGTTGAGGTCTGTCATGCTCAAATCCTTGAATGTAAATTTGTATGGAAATTTGAATTATTCTGGGAATGCTGTCTATGATCCCTAAAATAATTATAAATGTACTGAGGTAGTGGAATGTAATGAATTTGCTATGTTTTAACTGAAACCAGCACTTTGTTATTTGTTTCTTGCTCTGGAACCTGGAATCAGAGTCAAACACTCTTCTCTGCTGTTGAATGGAGCTACTTGTAAGTACCTGACACATCAATGATTTTGTTCTGAATCTATTCCAGGAATTACACCTATCAACAGTACATGCTTATGTATGAGAATTTTGTTTGATTAGTGTTGGTGAACTGGTTTACTGATGCTGGTACAGTTTATCAGTTATTTGCAGCTTGTAATCTAAAGCAGTCCTGCATAAGTAGTGAGATAGCTATTTTCTGTGAAATTTTCACTGCTTTCCTATTTTAATTAATACGAGTTTCCTGACAAGTGAGAGATAGTTTGGGACATGACCTTTTATGAAACAATGCTGGAAGTCACAAAAATGGTTAATAACCAAGTCTGAGAGACAGAATGCTTTTGTAGAAAGTCAATATTAATATTTTAAAGGGTTTGGAATATTTTTGTGTTTTTATCATGTTGTGATCCCCAAAGAGTATATTAGGCAATGGGAAATTAATTACTATCACCCTCTTTACTCTTTAGGATGTGTTTGTGTACAAGGAACTTACCCAAACCCTACATAGAGGAACTTTAAGCCATAGCAGTTTGGACAGGGGGTGGTGGGAAGTTGCTGGTATTAGATGAGAGGTTTGATTTGCCCCACAGAGTTCTATTTTTGTAGAATACAAACCCTTCCAGCAGCTGTGTGTCCCATCCTGTGCAAGGTCACAGAGACCTTCATCAGGGATGTGCTCAGGGATCTCTCAGCACAGGGGAGCTGGGATGAATCTAGTCAAGTAACACCAGCAGGTCTTGATCATGCTCTGTGGGTGCTGTAAAAAGTCATTGGAAGTTCCAGTTCTTTGTATTTATGGACTTAGAAATTTGTATAATTAATTAGGCCTTTGAACTGCAAAGATATATGAAATTTTACCCTGTGAAGTTGCCCTACTGCCTTCAGGCAATTAGTGTCATTAGAAAAGATGATAGCAGTGCACATACTCATGTTATTAGAAACTTCAGCCCTTAATGAATAATGTATGGCAGTCCTGTAGCGGTGTAAAATTTCACGTTGTGACATGTTCTGTGCATTGCAGATAACATATCATTTCAGTGTCAAGTGAAAACAGTGGTTTGATATTAGTTTCAGCTCTTTAAATTCTGACTTGTAACCTTAAAGAAGTGAAGTTTATATGTAAGAATAAGTGAGAGACTGGAAATTCCTTCACTTAGATGTTGCAGTAATGTTTTGTATGTTTGTGGGGAACTGGAACTCCATTCCATAACTCCTTTATTTGGGCAACCATTCAACAACAGTGTTCAAAGTGCTGTTTGTGCAAGATGAGTATGAAAAAAGGTAGATTCAAAAAAAAAAAAGGGATTTGTAGGGCTGACCAGGCAGTACAACTTTGCCTTGAAATTTGAAGACAAAAATAAAGGAGGACACATCAGCACATTCCACTTTTCAGTGAGAAAAGCCTCTGTGGCAGGAAACTGTAATCAATTCTCCTGCAGCATACTGGAGTGTCAGTCAGCCACCTAGCTAACAGGAGGGCAAGGCAGCTGTGGGAGCTCTTCTCATAAGATGTGAAACAACTGAAGAGCTGGCAATGGAAGGACTATGAACAGTCATCAGCTCATCTGCTGCTGGGGAGATATCCTCTGTGCTTTGGCATCTTGCCCCCGAGGTTGCTGGCCAAATGTGAGATGATTTACCATTAGGGTGAGGCTGACTGCCAGATGGATAAGCCCCTTCAAGCGGAGCTCAGACTTTCTGACGTCTCCGACTTCTGCCTTCACATATCCAAGAGCTGTGGCTGGGACCTTGTCAGGGGATCCACTGATGGGAAAAGGAACATGGAGAGTGTGACTGGTACTCAGGGAGAAGCAGTGCAGTGTCTGAATGTCCCCTTGGACTCCTGCACAAGATTGCAACACGGTTCATGCAGTATCTGCAAGGCCTTCTGTACTCTTGGGGACTTGATCCTAAACAAATTGCTGTCTAATCTGCAAGAGTATTGAAGCCTTGAAGTATTGTTTTGAAGCCTGGAAGTGTTGTATTGAAGTCTTATCTATTCTACTCGATATAAGGAACAATAACTTATTTTTAAGGAGTGTTAATACAATATCATGCATGCACATATATGTGTATAAACATGTACATGCATATGGAATTTGGGGGAATTGCTTTAGGTTTCCCTATTATTTGTTCATCTCAACTTTCAAAGCAAGTAAGAGGTGAAAATAAAACCAATCTCCTTCCCTTTTAAAGAAAGTACTTTGGAATCACACACATAAAGACACCTTTTCTTTTTAAAGCTATATCCTGTTTGAAATGAGCATGAAAACCACCTACAAATTACTAATCTTCTCTTTCCAAGAGGAAGAGTTGACACTCCTGGGATTTCAGGCTGTGATAAGGCTATTATAAACCTGAGGCCTAAGTTGCAAAGCCACTTGTATGCTTTAATCTGCTCTGAAGCTGTAGCATCCTGATGGATAGCTAGTAGCTTGCAATGAGGCTTAATGTGATAAACTTTTTCCAACATCAGGTGGCATCCCCCCTACATTATTGCATGGAATACAACAGAAGTACCCCAGTGGTTCTTGCTTTTGGTGTCCTTCTATCTTGAGAGAAAGGAGGGGCAGATTTGAGGAGGTGGGCTGTTGAGGAGGAGTGGTTCTCCCCTCCCTTGGAAAGAGCTGGAGAGGGGACAGTCTTGTCCCCGAGGCCAGGGCTGGCCTCACTTGTGTGACAGCTCTGAGCCTGTCACTGTTTTTTTACAGATGCTCCTGCCTGTTGTGGCACTGGTCTGTCCACTGAAGGACAGCAGGTTGAGACCAGGATTAAAGCCCCATTCCTTTGCTTCTGGCTGATTGCTAAACTGGATCACTGGCACTCTCAGTGCAGTTTAACCACTTTGGTGTTTGGGACTCAGTTTTATCTTGAGCTGCAAGTTTTCACTTGTGCAATTTGTGTGCAATTAACTTGTTTGAGAACAAGAATTTGCAAGTGAAACTAATTTTAACAGGAGGTACATTTGCAATGGGCATTGAGATTTCTGTGCATCCAGGCTCTGAGGCTGTTCCATTGGCATGAGTGATAAATCCTTTCTAAAGGCTAACATAAATTCAAGGCTCCCTGGGCCACACCTAAAAATATGATCTCACATTTTCTGAAGTAGAATCTTTGTTCATTTTACTTTGGTAGTATCTTACAAGTTTGTAGAATAACCAAAAACTTCTTTATTTCTGGAAACTATTTTTAAGTTTCGAGGCAGGTCAAGAAAGGAAGGAATTCCATTTTCTATGACATCCAAAGATATCTGCAAGTCTGTGTTTATATGAATATCTGTTGTCTCTGTAAATGCAATTTTTATCTTTTCTATCAAAAAACTGGTAAGTTCAGAATGGTACCTTGGTAAGACCCCAGGGAGGACTTAACAGTAAAAGAGAATCTCTGGAAAAGAGAAATTTGCTGATAGGGCAGCCCTTGTGTTTAGCTGGTGCTGCATCAAGAAGGAAGAAATCTCCTTCTGTCTCTGAGTGCAGCCGGTGGGACAAGCTGTGTGCTACTGGGGCCACAGGGAGACTGCCTTCCTCTTGTGCCAAAGGAATATATTATCATTGAAACAAAGGAAAATAAAGGATCCTCTTGTTTCAAACCACCTTCACTGCCCCAGAGGTGGAAGGTTTTATTGCTTGCCAAGAGGGATAAACTTTCACCTGAATGGGGAAATTGCATGGATCTCTCTAGCAAGGGAGAAAGTTGCTGGAGGGTGGGTGGCTGCAGCAGAGAAAGAACTCTGTTCCTGCATGCCACACAGCAGTACAGTGGGGTTTATCACTGGAAATAAGCTGTACTGCAAGCTTTTGTCTTGAGATTTCAAAAAGTGTCCACAGTAATGCAACCACAATGAACTAATCTGGGTTATGTTATCTTGAGCTGTGATTGAATCTGACCCCAGTGTGTTTTGCTTCCAAGTAGGAAAGGCTAGGAATGACTAAGAACACAAGAGTTGTTGTGAATTATATTTAAAATCAAAGATTCTGCTCCTGCATAGCAACTTACATGCCTTGTTTTGCAGATATATGGCTCATCCTTCATGTGTCATGTAATGAAAAATATGGCTTGTAATTCTGCTGTGATGCAAGATGTTTGTGACTAAAAACACAAATTATATCATTTGTGGTTTTTAATAAATTAAATGTGAGGTATCAGAATATTTTCCATTTGAGGATGGCTACAGGATGATGTTTTGCATTATATATATTTATAACTATATATGTGTACATGTATATATATATATATAAAAAAGTACGTAGCATTCTCAGACATCAAGATGCAGGTGGCTCTTTCTGAATCTCAAGAGCAGAATGTGTGTCTTGAAAAGCAGATTTGAGGAGGAGATGATGGGTACCTAGGCTTTGTAAGGCTGGAAAACTACACCAGCAGTACAATAGGTTGGAAAAAAAATGTCCATAAGGAACAAGTTTTTTAAACCATGGCAGCAGCTCTGTAGCCTTCTTAGTGACATGGATTTTCCACATGCCACCCTGAAGGTCAAATGAGGATGGCTGATGAAACTAATCCTGTTTTCCTGGAAAAGCCTGTTCCAGGACCACTCGATGCTGCTGATATTGGTATCAGGAGGATCATGAAATAGGAAGTAGCTGTTTGAGAGCTTAATGAAGTCTCACATGCTGCAGAAGGGCTGCTTTGGAGGCTGTCACAACCCAGTGGTATGGGGCATGATGTTCATTCTAGGTCCTCCTCATGCTGAACAGATATTATGTGTCGAAGAACTCTTATGCTTCCATTATATAACTGCCTTAGATTCAGCAACCAGACCACTATTTAGACACATAAAGCATTGGTTAACAAGCCCTTAAATTTTAACACTTCTTAAGAGCAGTGGCTAATATGCCCTTACTTTTTACAGTACACTTGAATAAGCTCTCAAATCCCACAGTTCAAAGTTGCTGGCTGAGAAGCCACACTACAGCACTTCTCAAAGGCGCTGGCATAAACCACAACACTGCTTTTCAAAGGTATTGGAACAAACCACAACCCACTTCCACAAGTTCCTCACTTTAGCAACAAACTCCAGTATGGAGTCTGGGGTAGAATCTGATAGCTCTTCTTTCCACAGGCAAAGCAAGGAAGGACAGAAATAAAGACAGAAGAGAGAGAGAACAAAGAATATCATCAGTCCTTAGATACTGCATTGGTCCTGCCACATGGATGGTCCAGAGCTGAGGTAAGAGTGAAAGCGAAAGGGAAGAAAAAGAGCACAAGGGGGCCTGATCCACTTCCTTTTACAGCTACCTTGGTGCATACCTTTGATGCAAACTGGATTTTTCCTGCTGCTTTGTTTGCCCATGTGCAGACAGCCCCTTTGAGCCTTTCTCCAGGAGACAAGTAGAGAGACAGGTGGACTGAGCAGGAGTCCCAAGGTGGAGAAGGATGTTGTTTCAGGACAGGTCTGCCCCCCTCCCTGGGACCCTCTTTTCCAATCACACCTTTCCTGTCCTAACAGTCAGAACTTGGAGACAAAGCATGTTTGTGTCCGTTCCTTCACAGAGGCTGAAAGGATGGTGAGCAAAAAAGAGTTAATAGGGCTCAGAGTGCCTGAGCCTGTCAAAAGACAGCAGAAATCTCACAGGAAGGATATCTGCTGTATCTCATCATCCTGAGCCACTCAAGAAACCCCAGAGGAGCTTCAGAGGTTTGGCAAAAAGGGTTGATGAAATGCAGCAAGGCACATTAGAATTGGAATGCAGTGCTTGGCTCTGGAGGTGGGGAAAGGAGTCACAGTAAATACAGATCTTCAGCCTCACATCGCCTCTCTTTGTCTAATGATTCCAGCAGTCACTACCCTGGAAGTGAAACATGATTTCAGCATCATGTAAGTTGCCTTTCTCCTTTTCTTGTGGGTGAAACACCAAGCTGTAAGTGGTTTAGTTGCTCTATTAACAGCAAGTGTTACAGCCCATGAAAATGAGCTTCACTGTGAGCTACTGATCCCAGTACTGTGGGAGTCACAGGAGGACCCTAAAAAGATAGGCACCAACAGCACTAAAATCCTGTTTCCAAGGGTCACAACTCAGCCAATTAAATGCAGTATGTCCCTCTGAATGAACTACTGAAAAACATGTTAAGACCAAGCCCTCAGGCTGAAGTAATTTGATGTCTTTTTCAACCATATTTTTGATGAAATTCTTTGTGTATGTTGGTCATTAAACATTGTCTCCTCACTGTTTAAGTGGGCCCAAGGTGAAATCAAAGCACATAAAATCGCAGGCTAAAGCAAATCCAGTAGTAGTAGTTCTGTTGCTTTTCAAAAAGTCAATCAGTTTAATACTTTTTCTCCAAAATGGGCAAAAGCTACAGGTGAGATGACATTAGAGTTTAGACTTTCATTCTCATTCATATTTTATTTTAAAATATATTTTTAAAGAATCTTTTAAATCTGCTTGTTTTGGGCAATACATTTAAAACTGTCTGTGCAGAATTGCCTGAAACAAATTGCCATCTCACATTCCATATATTCAGGTTTAATTAAATTGTTTCAACAGCCATTGCAAGAAATCAAAAAGGAAGCTAAGAAATGGAAAAGATTTCTTTTTCTAGCACTGAGAAATACCTTGACAAATTACATTTAATTGCAAATTTAAAATACCAACAAAAGCATAAAACCAGAACAATAAAAAGAAAGATTATTTTGTTATACTTTCAGTGGATAGTTTTTAACAAATTTGTGTTTGGTTCCTGTCAGTTTGTAGTAAGAAGTGAACCAGTATTAGAATCATGGCTTGAGTGATCAAACAAGGACTGGAAAAATTCTTTGGCAGAGATCCATCTACACAGGAACTTGGCCCGAATGCAGAGAAAATACACTACAGATGTATAAATTACACAGGCTGGGGTAGTGCTGGTCAAAACCATCCATACTGGAGTCATGTGGGAAAGAAGGTCTAGACACCATAGATTACCTTGCTTCAACTAAAATCATGCAAACTACAAATTAGCTAAAACCACATTTGCACAAGTATGCATAGAGAAGTTTTTAACCAGCTGTGTTAACTAGATGTTCAAGTGGGACAACCAGAGAAATTCAGCTAGTTGGATTCATTGGTAAAGCTTACATACAGTTTTAGTTATAATTAAATTATAAATATATAAAACTAAATATAATTTAGTTTTTTAAATAATCAATTAAGCCTATCAGAGAGGGAAAATCAGTCTACTTTTTATTACAGAAAGTAACTTGCGGTCTAGGATTAATTGTTGCAGTCCTACATTTTCACTGCCACAAAGAAACTTTATCAAAAGAGAATCCAAATTCCTAATTATTAGCACGCTAGGCCAAATCAAAACAATGTACTTTATTAGATAATTTTAATCAAGGACGGGGTTTTTTTCCTGAGGAGAAAAAGTCAGAATAGCATAGAAGCAATGCAGGATTGTTCAGTCATTCTTGGGAAAGATAAGGAACTTTGTCTAGAGCTATCATCATTTTTTGGAAGGCATGAGAAATTGGGGAACTGATATTGAGATGGGTTTTTGTAATATATAATACCATATAATGCTATATTACATATAAATTCATAATATATTATCATTATTTCTGAGATTTGGATTTTACTTCCCTAGCTGTACCCTTTTGGTGATTGTGGATAGAGTCTGGCCACTGCAGATAGTCAGGGCACGAGTGCTTTTTGGACCTACGTGCTCAGTCCCAAGGAGAGTTCAGATTTCAAAGGTGTAAAGATATTGCCAAGGAAAAAACTGCTCAGGTGGTGATATGTACAAGAGAGTGAGCACCACTAAATCTTCTCAAAACTCCTGCAAGGTCTTTTTGTGGTCTGTGTTACCCAGAAAAACACTTACCTGGACAGTCAGAAGCTGGCTTGTGTTTGAATATTGTCAGAGAACTTTTTATGGACAGTAAGGCTGCCAGTGTGCAGCTGCTGTAGATGGGAGTTGTGCCAGCTTTAGCTGCATTACAAGATAGCTATTTAGGAGGTTTACAACTTTTCCAGGTCCCATCTGTGTGCCTCCTCCTAGGTCAAGTCATCTCCCCCTGCCCTCAGCATGCAAGCACAAGAATACGTGTGTGACACTCAGACATTCCTTCAGGGTCTCACCTCTTGCCATCAGTGGTGATGCTGCTCACCGCTGCATCTCCTCTTCCCAAAGCCTCCCTCGTCACTTCCTTCTTCCCCAGGCAGCACTTCTGTGTGTCAGTTCCATTATTTCAGCAGCCCTTGTGTGCCCTCCCCAGCTGAGCCACGCAAGCTGCCCCTGGCAAGCCCTTTCTGCTCTGGGACCTGGCACCCAGCAAGGGATGCACAGCCAACTGCTCAGCTGCAGCATCTTCTAAATACATGAACATCTTCTGTGATATCTTTGTAATCGCACTCCTCATGCCTTTCAAAAGGTTTCCCCCAGTGCTGGCAGATGTCACTGAGCACACGGAGTCTGTGGCTCTGGATGTGCCTTGGATTAGGCGGATGCAGACCATGACCAGCCCTGGACTCCACTCCAACTGCACTGCAAACACAAAGCCTCTGACAGGTATGCATCCACCTTTCAAAAAAAAACATCCATGCTCTCTGAAAAATTACTTCCTTCACTGTAAAATACAGTGGAGCAGGTGTTTTCTTTCTGGCCATTTTCCAGATAAGCCGCCCTCCACGAATAGAAATAGAACTGTTTACTTGTCTACATGACATTTTTGAGAGGTTACACTAACCACCAAAGTGGATGTACCAATTAAATTCTGACCTAAAGTTTGGAAAGAACTACAGCAATGCCTGTTTTGAGTGGACAATGAATATGCAAGGGGAAAAAAAGATGGAAGTAGGTATGTATATATAAGGCATGGCATGGTCTTTCAGAAGGCAGCCGAGAAACAGATTCCTCCAGTATTTATCTATATTTAAAAACCAAAAAACCCCACCTACAACAGGATTTTTCTGAAAAGAAATGACTTATCTCCCTATTCTGATACTGAAAGTAAGAACTGGCATCAGTTAAATTAGACATTGTATATATGTGGTGTAGATTCTTCAGTTGTGATAATGTATGCTGAGGCTGAAAGGTTTTCCTGAAAAGTCAGCCAAGAAATAAAGTACACTTAAGGAATACAGACAGTGTTTTACTAGGGAAATGCCTAAAATAGTGTGAATCTTTAGTCTTTAATGTAGCATCTTTAAATGAAATGTTTGTTCAACTGGAAATGAAGCATTTGTGCGAAGGTTTTTTGTAGAAGATGCTGACTGTTTTCAGTTGAAGACTGAAGCCAGTTGAGGTTTTAGAACCTAACTTCCACAGTATTTTGAAGTGTTCAGTGCAAGAAATCTTAGAGTTGGTTTTCCAAGTGCATGAATTTTCAAGATTAAGTCCAGGTCTTCAAGTCAAGCATCTGGAAAGTAAAAAGTGCACAACTGACAGATACCCTTTTCTGATTGGTTTTCCCGCCAGCTGTAACTCACCTCCCCTTCCAGTCTCCTCCTGCCCCTCCTGCATGTGCCAGTCCGTGTGGCACTATCCCCCCAGCAGTATCACAGCTTTCAGCAATTTCATCCCCTGCTTGGCACTGGTTTTCCCACATGCCCTGATGCAGCTGCTCCCCAATGAGCACCCACTGTGAGCCATCCAGAGTTGTTGAATTGTGCTGGTTGGTTCCTGGGCTTTTCTCTACTCAGCACAATGAGCTCAGCAAACACCTGGCCTTGGTGTCCATCCATGAGCCCTTTTGCTCACAGAACGCAGCACGGTGTTCTGAGGGTCAGCCACTGCACACAATTACTGCCTTGATTTGCTCAAACCTAATTTCTCAGTTGTATCAGTCCTTGGCCTGCGGTGATTTACTGGGAGGATATTCAAGAACTCTTTTTCTTTGATGGCTCATTTCCCTCCAGTTTACGTCTCTTTGCTGTATGTATGTGCACACGTATAGTCATTTAGCTTAAATCATTCTCATATGTTCCTATGAGCTCATAGTGTATTTATAGAAAGTAACTATATTGCTTCTCAGGCTTTATTTTAGTGTGTCTTCTAGTCTGTGTCATAAGACAGATATTTCTGGTTTTATGATGGCTGCTTTTTTTTTTTTTAAATTTGAAATTATCTTGCTCTAACAGGAAATTTCTGCTAACACACTGCAAAGTACATTAGTGCGACTAATACAATCACACTAATACTTATTTATGTCCCAAATATCTTGGTCGAAATAGAATGGACTCCATTCAGATTCTTCCACGGCTGTAATAGAGTGGTTAAGTTATCTTGTGATCAATTAATATCCAAAGATTTTTCTCCTCTTCTGCCTTTAATTTGCTGAGTTCCAAGCTCAAGACAGAAATTCAGGCTCTTAGTTCCAGAGCACATATTTTTGCCAAATTTTATCCTGATTCTATTTGCAAGTTGTAAATTCTTCTTTATCCTCCTTATATTTAATTATGTCTTCTTGTTTTAAGGCACCATCATGTTTAGTTAATATCCTCTGGCTCTCTGTGGCAAAATCACTAATGAAAATGTTAAATTATGTTGATTCCAGGAACAGCTCTGTAAGAAGTTATCTTGTTGAAGATGGATATTGGTATTTTATTACAATAGAAGTACCTGGTGTTCCACCTTAGCAACACCTAAGTATTTGTAGAAGGAGAGACTTATCTTGGATTGTATAATGCTTGCTGATTGCTTTAGAGGTAAGACTTTTCCCCTAAAATCATTAATAAGTATTTTCTTACAATAACAAATTATAAAATCACAGTGTGGGGAGTTTGAGCAATTTGACTATGTTGGAATCATAAAGCAAGGTTGACATCAGTCATTAACAAAAATATTATTTGTAGTGGAAATCTGCCATCCTTGTAAGTTAGTTTAGATCCTGCATTTTTCCAGCTCTGTTTAGTGCATGCAAGGGGCTTGTCATGATCATTAAAAATTTACTATTTTGATAATTTCATTTGGTTTGAATTTCAGGATTTTGGTCAGTTGAAATGTCTAACTTAGCTTAAAATATAAGGAGGAGGAATTAATGAGAATTTCATCTGGTTTCTGGACAATGAATGTGTGTTCTTTCTTCCCTTTTCATACTGAACAAAAATGCACAGTAAACGGAAACAGTTTTACCATGTCTTTCTTCACAGTTTTAAGTTAGTAGTCACCTAACTTATTAGGTGTCACATAAATAGATTTTGCAAAAACTGAACTGCATCATCTTACAGAGAGAGGGGGAGCAGTTGATGCATATCAGTGATGTATATTTTGTCTTCATAGACAATTAATTAATCACAAGAAAATAAGGGGTTCTTTAGTTTCAGAAAACCATCAGAAATATATCAGAAAATCATCAACGTACTTTAAAGTGTTAAAGACATATATCAGTCTAGCTAAGTGAGTCAATAAAGACCTAGCTCAAAACTGAATTATTATGCCTACCTTTGAAGAAAACAGTAATATGTGAGCTACATATTTTGGCTGTTTCTAAGGGATGAGCTCTTCTTAGCAATCTTTTTTTGTTCCAATTCTCTATTTAAATCTTGGCTATTATTTTGTTTTCTGGGAAGTTACTGTAACATTTGCATGAACCGTGTCATGTAAATTCAAAGATCCTGTCATGTGAAAGAGGAGATTTTCTCAAACCCTTTGTGTTTGGTTAGTCTGTCAGTGCCTTGGGTCAGCTGAGACCCTTGTACACAACCAAGTCTTTTAGAGTCCAGTTTTGGGGGCCCTTCACTAAAAGGTCTGCTGGGTTGGAGGGCAGTTCAGGGTCACATGGAGACAGAAAGATCTCCTCCCAAGTCTCCACACCTTTAATTGGTTTGTGATGCCTCAGGGAAGATTCAGGGTAAGAGACACCCCCTCCCAGGTCTCTGCAGTCAAGTATGTTATCTACTGCTGGCAACTGGGAGCCCCCTTGAAGGACTCACACATAACAATTTATGGAACACTCCTTATTAATATAACAGAAAGCTGTTAAGGGTTGAAGATTGAAGGTGATAGTATCTGGCTGAAAAAAAATCTATTCAAAGCAATATACTAATAATCTCTAACACTAAAAAACCTAGCCTGAGCTAAGTGATCTGCACACAGACTGCAGTTCTTACCCCACAGATGTCCCTGTGGTGGAGAAGATATATTCTGCCTGTCATCTGATGCCAGAAGCATCAATTGAGTCTTCCCTACCTTCTGCCCATTTTAAACTTACTTTTATACTAATTTTTGTGTTTTGGTAGAGCTTGAGTTGCCGGTCATATATCATGCTCCATGTGGAGTGGTTGTGCCTTGGAGGTGGGTAACATCTGTATTGCATCTGAGGTAACCTTTGGGAATGGGGATGGGTGTCTGTGATCTCACCATGGCTGCTGCTTCAAGGGCAAGAAATCTTTTTCCTCACTTGTTTGACAGGTGCTATGTGGCTAATCAGGAACCAGGTATCACCTAATATCCCCTTTTGCAAGAATTTTGGCAGAGCCTTACCTTGGTGTTTCCACTTCACTCTCCCCTCCATTTAGGCCCCCTCAGCATGTACTGTGTGTGGGAAGTTGGGCATGCTGACCACATTCCATCCTGGGAGTAGCAGCAGCAATTTCACCCTGGAATTTTAAATATTGTTATAAATATGTCTGTAACTTTCCACCCTGCTCCATTCTCCATTTTCATCCCCTCTCAGCAATGCTGATTGCAATTTTTGTAACTTTTTTTCCCTTTAATTTTACCCCTGGGCTGTGCATTGCTTTGATGGCAACTAACAACCATTACTGTAACATATTTGGGATTGTCAAATAGTCATTACTGGCACCAAAAGATATCTTTGTAATCCACAACTTTTGTATTACATGTTCTCTAACCTGTTAGATATTAGGATGAAATTTTTTACTGTGAGGTTGGTGACCCACTGGAACAAGTTGCCCAGAGAAGCTGTGGCTGCCACATCCCTGGAAGTGTTCAAGGCCAGGTTGGATGGGGCTCTGGTCTAGTGGAAGGTGTCGTGCCCATGGCAGGGCAGATGGAACTAGATGATCTTTATGGTCCCTTCCAAACCAAACCATTCTGATTCTAAGATTTGTAGTATTCCAAAATGTTATTAGAAAGTCATTAATCAAAGAATGAAATACAGCGTAGCAGTCCTGTTGTAGAGATGTAAAAATACTTGATAGTTGAGTGAATTGATCTGGCTGCTGTACTCGTTAGTTTAAGGTGACTTTAATTTTTACATGTTTTAAGATAAAGGACTCTTTTCTTTTAGCCTCCACTGGTTGCATTAAAAAAATTAACAAAGGAAAAACGGCCCAATCAGAAGTAGGAAATATCAGAAATTCATAAGCAGAATGTTCCAGGTATTTTATGGAATATCACTGTAGACCTAAACTAGGGATAAGAATGTCCCATTCATTCCGGGAACTGAGTAAAAACCAGTTTACCTTTGAAGGGTGATCTATTAGTAAATTTAGATGGTTTCTTACTATGATTGAGGATTTAATAAAACATTATTTCCTGTGAAATTCTTCATAAAACATTTTGAGGTGTCATTCTTTGACAGTTTTATCCTTCAAAAGCAGGTGTGCAGTCAGGTAATGGAAAGGATTACACACATCAGCCACCACAGCAGCCAAGGACTATCCTCAGGGATCCAAAATTCCCTTCTGAAGGTCCCTGAGAAGCCAGGTTTCAAGCCTCCAGGAAACTATATTTTCTTCAAAGTCTACCTTGAGTTAGATCAAACTAAATTCAAATCTTTTTTAGCAAAGTGGCTCTTCCAGATGCTCAGTGGAGTAGTCATCCTTAAACCTGGTGCTAATGAGTAATGTTTGTTTGCAGTGTCTGGACCTCACCTGGGAATAAGTGCCTTAGCATTGGGAAACTGCTCTTCTGGGGAGCCACAAATCCCTGTCTTGGGTTCCGTGAAAACATGTTGAAGATGAGGCACTCCAATGAAGCATTTCAGGTCCAATTTTTTTCTATATTTTTGTCTGATTCTGTTCCTGTGTTACATTTGTGTTTGAATTCTGAATCTAATATAGCACAATGTTATTCTTTACTTGAATTCCAGTTACGTCATAGAATGGCTTGTGTTGGAAAGAACATTTATAGGTTGTAGCATATGAAAATTAGATTCACAAGCTGAGAGCAAAATGAATCTTATACTGCACAGTTAAGACAGTACTTACAGACAGTCTGAGATTCTTTGTTCAGTCCTTTGCACACAACTGGCTGCAGGCCTGTAATAAATCCATTGCCCTGCCCTGAGTCATAGTGAAGGCTAAGGTAACCTTTACTTGTTTTTGCGTGCTTTTAACAGCTCTGATTATGTTAAAAAGGACAAGACAGAAGATTGAAAAGAATATTATTGCTAGACAACTCAGTCTAATGAAAACCCAAACTCGTAAATTTATCCCAGAAAACCAATTTTTTGGATTTAGCCAAATGAGATAATTTTTCAGATCTGTCAACACCTTTTGTTCCTGCAGAGTTTGTAAAGTTCTGAGTTGATCTTCTAATTGAGCATGAAGTGACTGTATATTCTGTTGTAAGGTTTTATCAAAGACTCCTTGGAGGTGGTTTTTAACTGTCTCCCAATTGTGTTCCGTGTCATTCCATGGAAGGGGAGTGACACATAAGGAATTATGGATATGTTCCCAATCACAGTGCAGGGATAGATGAGTGTTTTGGGCCTCAGCTCTCTTGCCTACCCATATAAGAGCACTTTCCAAGGCATCTAATCTGGCCGTTATTTCTTTATCAATTCTTGTCTTTGTAACTGGTTTGTATCTTTGTTATTTGTTTATCACTGTTTAACTGTCTTTGTAACTGTAACTGGTTAAAGTTTGTCCCACGGTATGAGCAGTTTGAATGGAATGAGTTAAGGCAGTGACAGCCACAGAGGCTGTGGTTAATATTATTGCAGTAGAAACAATAGCAAAGATTAACCAACCCAGAAATTTGCAAACTCGTTTGGATTTCCTCTTGGACTAGTCAAGCCAGTTGTGAGAGATCATCCTGTCCTTCCCAAGATCGAGTCAGACTTACAGGTACTCAAATTTTGAATCTTCTTTTAAATGGAAGAAGGACAGAATAGTTACACATATCTCCATAGATTGTGCATGAGTTGAAAACAAAAGAATCAGCAGATAAAAAAAAAAAAACCACAAACCATTTCTGTATTCTATAGAGAAATCATTAGCTAAAGCAAAAACATACAGGTGTGAAGTACAAGTCATTAGTAATTGTTCCTCTTGCAGTGTTGAAGTAGCAATTGTAGCATTCTTATCTGATTTTACTTGGTATATCCTATTGCCAAAAGCAGGTAACAACATTTTCCATAACTGTTTGTGCACACAAGAGTGATTATTACCTCAATAATATTGAATTAATGATCTGGCCATCCCACCAAACAATACTGCAGTTTGCCTTTTGGGGCGGGGGAATGGTTGTACTGGTCCCACTTTCTTTAAAGGTACCATGTGGTCCCCAATCAATGACCCTCCTGTACTGTAAGAACTGCTGTTGTGGCTGCTGTCCTACACATGATGTCCATTCCAAATGCCTTATATTGGAGATGGGTATAAAATGACATTTGGGGAAATGAGATGGGGGGCATCCACAGTTTAGTTGGAGGCAGACAGAATGGCTGGCAATGTAGTAGCAGTCAATTTTGTTGCATTGTCTGAGTGTGCATATATTAAATGCAATTGCACAGAACAGTTAGCACAAGGTAAAGAGGCATTTGTTTGATTCCTCGTTAAGCAGATATGCAGTAAATCAGTAACAAAAGTAGTGTTAATACTCTATGTATCCACAATATCCTGTCCCAGGGGAGGAAGCCAAGTTCCTCCTGCCCATTCTGTTCCACTGGTGCTGATGGGAGGCTCTGGATCCCACCGGGTCAGAGGCTGGAACAGAGAAGGTTGAATGCTGTGGGCCCAGCAGATTGTCCCTGCTGCCATTTGATGGCAGCACAGCGGTGGAAAGACAGAGAGGTTCATTGTTGTCGTCCTTGGCTGGGTTTCGTGTATCTCACTGGAAGCCAGTGGGGTCCTGTAGGTAAAGAAACACACCCATAGCCTCTTCCCCAAGCTCACAGTGGAACTGGACCATTGCACTGATCACGGTGACATCCTTGTATGTAACTTCTGGGTGAACTCCTTCTCCATTGGCAGTGTGACCCAGAAGCCTTTTATGTGCAGTTAAGTCCTCTCTACTGGAGAAATGAAAAAAATTTAAAACATAGGTTGCTTTGTCAGGCTGCTCTTGAGGGAGCATGCCTATTGGATTCCCCCTCTTTTGTTTTTGTCGCATGTTTCTTCATGTGAAATTTGTCCTTTCGACTATTGCTTGCCCTGTTGGGGAATGGGCAATACCTGTGATGTGTTTGATACCCCAAGCGTGGAAGAATTCTGTTTTATGAGATGTATGTGCGGGTGCATTGTCTGTTTTTGTCTGTTGAAGGACACCCATGGTGCTGAAGGCATGGAGCCAATGTCGGGTGGCATCTCTTGATTTCTCACCCTTGTGTGCTGTTGCTACTGTGAATCCTGAAAAGGTATCAATAGAAACATGGGCATACTTACAAGTCCCAAAGCTCAATATGTGTGTTACATCTGTTTGCCAAATGTCATTAGGTTTCAACCCTTGTGGGTTTGTACATAATATTTCTGGCAAAGAAAAAGTCTGCTGACATTGTGAGCAAATACTCAGTACATCCCATGCTTGTGGCAAAGTTAAATTGAATTGTTCTTCCAGTGCTTGGGCATTGTGATGGTAAAAATCATGAGAAGGTTTTGCCTGCCCTAACTTTTGTGGTATAGTGACCATCATTTACATAAAAAGAATGCTCTGAAAAAGATCAATTGCTTTCTGCAAATGCTGAGGCCTGTTTAGATGTAGAATTAATGTGGTCTTGCACTTAGGAAATTTGGCCTTTCTGCCTGGGATGGTTTTGGCTAAGGGTGTGTTCTTGCTGCCTTTCATTTTTAAGAAACAAATGGGTTGTTATTTATTGCTGGGTGAAATGGCAAGCACTATTAATATCGTAGTGCTGACAAAGAAAGCCTTTTCCCAGTTTGCTGTTCTTTTTTTCTCTTTCTGTGGAAATTCCTGTTCTCTTTCCATAAACAGATATAAACAGACTAAACATTTCCTGCAAAATATGGCAGTGACCACGAAGTAGCACTAGCAGGGTTATCTTGCTGATAAAAAGGCATATCTTTTGGTATGTCTGCACTGTCAAAGCACAAAATTTCACTGAGATAAGAAGTTTTCTATCAGGGTGTTTGTCTGGAGCCAATTTTGAGTTGTGCTGTGTAAAGATGAACAGTGTTCAGGTGCGAACTGCTGCAATAGAAGGGGTTTTTTTGACTCCCAACTTCCCAGCTAGACCACATAATGCCATTTTTTTTTTCTGCTGAGACTCGCAGCTACAAACCTCTTTTGTGAGTTGCTGTGATGCTGACCTGCACTGCCCTGCCCAGAGAGCCAAAGCCCTGTAGGAGATGGGGATGCTCTTTGGTGGCCTGAATAAGATCAAGGAATCTGCACACACCAAAATTGCTAGAATTTGTTAAGCCTAAGAAAAAATAAGAGTTTGGGCATTTATCTATTTGAAGGCTCTCTGAGCCACCTTCTGATATTCAGCAGACTCACACCATCCTCAGCATTCCAAACACTGCATACCAAATCCTGGGGCAAAACTGAGTTTATGTCCCTGAAACAGCTGACCTTAGAAGCAAAAATGCTCTGCAATCCCTGGCTAGTGGAAGCTGCCACCACTAAGAGACAGCCTGGGAAAACTGAACGTGAGCATTCCTCAGTGCTTTTAGAAGAATGATATGACCTCAACCTGGTACTTTTTGTTCATTTGGTTTGTGCTGAATATTTACTGAAGCTCTGTCCTTTGTAGCTGATGATTTAAAGACAGGATTATGTTGCCTAGAAGTTTTTTTTCCCCTGATATGAAAAGTATGGCAAGTAGTCCAGTCTTTACCTCTTCTGTTTATCCCTGCTCCCTATCCCAGCAGCACTGGCACAGTGGAACTGCCAGCATCTACTAGAGCTGGTCAAATGTAGGTATGACAATAACTGCAAAAAAAAGAAAAAGGAAATACTAGTGTTACCACAACCCTGTATGTCTATAGGGAATTTTATTATGCAGCTAGAGTGCTACAGCTTTATTTCCTGGTGTCATGACCCGCTTGATAGAGGGCATGGTGTTCACTATAAATTCTTGTCAGGTTGAACAAACACACCAGTCCATGTGTCAGGGAATCTTTTGCTTTACTGTAGAATTGTTTTAACTGTGGAAAATAGCCCACTACTTAGTCTCAACAACCTTGGCTCACAAGCCTTTAATTTTTGCAACACATTTCAATAAGATCCCACCTCCCCCAAACAAACTTCTGTATAGAATCATGGGTATAATATGATAGCCACACTTCTCCAAGACAAAGGAAGACAAGAGAGAAATAAATGCAGAAGAGAGAGAAAGAGAAGAAAGAAGATCACTAGGTCTTCGATCCTGTGTTGGTCCTGCTGCATGGGTGGTCCAGATCTGGGGTAGTGAGACAAAGAGAAAGGGAGGAAAAACAGAGGGGGACTGATCTACTTCCTTTTATTGTTAACCTGCTGCATGCTTCTCATACAAACTGGATTTTTCATGCCATTTTGTCCACACCAGCCATATCAAGCCCTCCAGGAACTGAGTTGGCATGGGGAGAGTTGGTGC
>VYZP01004617.1:0-11320 GCA_013400635.1 Hypocryptadius cinnamomeus | reverse complement strand
GGGCTGGGCTGGGCTGGGCTGGCAGCACTGGGAGCAGCCCAGCACTGGCTCTAACCCCCTGAGGCAGAGGGGTGGTGTTTGTTGGCTGCTCCAGGAGGGCAGCAGGCACTGCTCACAGTTTAGCCTGTTCTCCTCAGAGCCCTGCAGTTCCCTCCCCTTCTCTCTCCTCTCCCTCCTAGGGGTCAGTTGCTTTCTGCAGCCTCTGTTGTCTGCACTGTGCTTCCCAGACAAAAGCCCTGTGCATTAATGACCTTTTAACCCCCAGCCCTCAGCCAGAGATAATCGTGGTGCAGAACAACATGACAGTATCTGCTGATGCTGGGAATGAGATGCCCTTCAGCTGGAGGATAAAGGAGTACCTGGAAGAGATGTGGTTGGAGGCTCAGTACATCCAAAACACTGAAGGTGAGAGCCTGGCTTCAGCATCTCCATCCACTGCTCCTTCAGCTCTGGTCTGTCACTGCTGTGCCCCTCCTGTCACTGGAGTCACCTTCAGTCCCTCTGTGCTCCTGTGAGCCAGCAGAGTTCTGTGCAGGCAGCTTTTCTTTGTGCTTCTCACCATTCATCTTTCTCACCTGTTCTGTGCCCTTGCATTCAAAGTGCTGTGGAGCAGCCAAGAGTTAATGACAAGGTGAGATTCTAGAAATACAACACGGTGCTGGGCTGACAAGGCCTGGCCTGAGTCCCTCCTCAGTGCCCTGGATGAGGGGAGTGCTGGATGCATCAGTGATTAATGAGGTGTCAGTGTCTCTAGGATAGATGCTGTGTCAAAGCCAGCTTCCTCCTAACATCCAGCTTTTCTCTGCATCCTCATTTTCCAGGCCATGCTGAGAAGTTTGTGGAATACTTCCAGAAAACTGCCCTGGGAAAATTCATCTCTGCTCTGACTGAGGGAGAAAGGCTGATGCTCTTTGAGTGCTACATCACAGACTTTATTGTCTTGACCATCGGTGTGTCCTCCCAGGAGGAGCTGCAGGTCAGGGAAAATTCTGGGAAATTCTGGAAATTCTTTGGATGGGGAGAAGAGTGTGATGCCTGTGAATGTGTGCTTCTGAATCAGTCCTGCCTTGGGGAAAATCCCCTCTGGGACAGCCCAGCAGCAGGGGAGCCCCAGAGCAGACCACTGGACATTGGGGTTACTCAGAAAGGCAGCACCTGCATAAATGGACACATTTAAGGCTGTCTTTGTAGGGAAGTAATTCTCATCTTTCAGAGAATTTTGCCAGGCTTTCCAGTACAAAATAAATTACGAAAGTACTTTCTCACCTTTGGTTTTCTGCATCCCACCCCTGCAGTGTCTGCGTGTGGCGTTCATGTCCTGCGTTGAGGAGTGGATGGCAGAGTCCCCCTGGAGAAAGGAGCTGGTGCCCTCCCTGCCCTGGGCCCACCTGGCACACAACCAGTTCAAGAGCCGCCTGCAGAACTTCTCCAGGATCCTGGCTGTACACCCCCGTGTGACTGGCTACCTCCTGAACCAGCAAGGATGCAGAATTCCACGCTCTGAGATGGTAGAGTCGCTGCCTCAGCCCTGGCAGGGAGCTCTGTCTGCACTGCCTTCATTCTCCTTTGGATTTCAGTGACAGCAGGGGGAGAAGCACAGGCTAGGGTTCCTCAGAGTTGGGAATGATCTGCTGTGTTCTTATTGCTACAAGCAGGTTTTAAAATAGTTTGCCCTGCTTTTGCATTAGTTAATAGGACATGCTAACGAGCCAAGCCACAAACATGAGAATTGCAGAGCTTAAAGTAATCAAGTAGGACATTATTCAGTAGAGCACGTGCTGTAGGAAACCAGACTGAGAGCCCAAGGTCCATGAGTAATTCTGAAATGCAGCTGTTGTTACCCCTGGCCCTGTGTGTGTGCAGGTTCTGGACGTGCTGGCTGCCATGGTGTGTGCTGAGGAGCTGGAGAAGCTGGTGCAGACAGCCTCCCCCAAGCTCTGTCTGCAGAGAGTGAAGAACCTCCATATGCCCATTGAATTCCTGTGCAAAGAGGAGGCTGCCCAGCGCAGGGGCGGCCGCTGCCATCAGCTGCTGAGGGAGCTCAGGTAGGTACCCAGCTCTGCTCACAGCGCTGCTCCTTGGCCTGGAGGTTCTCTGGGGGATTGGAGCAGCCTGAAGCTGTTCTGGTGCTGCTTTTCTCAGGCTTTGCAAACCTTTCCAGGTTCCTGCTGGGCTCAATTACATACCAAGCAGCAAGAACCACATTTTTTTCCCCTCATCTCCTGCAGATTCTCTCTCTAAATTTGGCAGTATCATCTGGTGCATTCCATCTGGGTTCAGGGGTTATTTAAAACTCTCCTCAGGTTCCTGTTAACCAGCAGTGTCTCCCCACTTCATCCTCTGTGCATAAGGACTCAAGAGATGGGGAATTTCACTGCATCTTGTGTTTTGGAAGAAAGCCCAGAGTGCTATCCCAGTTTCTCACAGACCTCGTTCAGTTTATTTGAAGTGAAGAAAGTGCAGCTAATTGTGATTGGTATTTTAAAAATGTTTTGAGATAGAAATTAGAGGTGTGAGAAGGTGTGTGCAGTGGTGCTGGTCCTGCTGCAGTGCTGCCTCCAGGCCAGGCCCTTGAGTCCCCTGGGTGAAGTGCTGGAATGTTCTGTCCTTGGCAAAAACCCCTCTGGAAAGCCAAAGGGCAAAGCAAGTGAGAAGGGTAGGAGTGCTGTGGAGGGGAGCAGGAGCAGCAGTGAGCCCCTGGCTGCCCTGGATGCCACTCCTGCTGTGGTGCCAGCCTGCTGTCCCCCCCAGGGCCTGCTGGAGCCGTGTGTTTGCCATGGCACTCTTCGTGGAACACGTTCTCTTGGGCATCCGTGCCGACATGCCGGAATTCGAGGGTTTGGTGAGAAAATACACTTTGCTTCTTGCCAAGGTGAGCAAAGCTGCCATTTCACCTCTTCCCTCTTCTGCTGATCATGGGAATTCAGGTCTCAGGTGTTGCAGCTGAGTCACTGGGCTCTGTCCTTTCCCTCTGCAGTGTTTCCAGCACGATTCAGACATGAAGTCTCATGCAACCTTTGTTGCAGTGCTGACAGTGCTGTGCCAGTGCAAGGACGAGGTCAGCAGCAGGCTCTACAGGTACTGACACTGGGACAGGCTGCAGGGGCCAGCAGGGACATTGCCTGTGTTGCCAGCACGCTCGTGGCAGTGCTGCAAGAGTGCAGTGGAAGCCAAGGGAAGAGCAATGTTTGGTTCTGCACCCTGAGCTGAGCAGTGAGCCAGCTCTTGGTTTAGCTGCAGCTGAACATCTTGTTCAAGGCTTTTGGGGAGGCAGCACGGAAGCAGCTGTGCTCATTGCTGTTTCTGGATTCCAGGCATGGTCTGGAGCCGTGTCCCATCTGCCTGGGAGAGCCAAAGGACCCCGTCTGCCTGCCCTGCAACCACGTGTTCTGCCACAAGTGCATCAGCCTGTGGCTGGTGCCAGCACAGATGTACTGTCCCTACTGCAGAGCTGCTCTGGAGGATGTGGAGTTAACTGTCTCTGAGGAGCTCAGGTACTCCAGCCACCCTCTCCAAGGTGGGAGCATTCAGTGGGGAGGCTTTGTGAGGGAATTCCCAACTCTGAGGTGGTCAACACAAACAGAGTGGAGGGTGAACTCTGCTTCATCCCTCTGGAGCTGAACAGATCCTGTCTGTTCTGTTGTTTGAACAAAGGGGAAAGTTGCCTTGGCCTCTGTAAAAACATGCAAATCTTAGAATGGTTTGGGTTGGAAGGGACCTCAAGGATCATCTCATTGGAAAGGTGGAACAGTATCTCGCTTAGGTGACTTTTGCCTGTGTGTGCTTGATTCCTGTGTGGTTTAAGAGGTTCTGTGTTTGCTTTTGCCCCTCCCAGAGCTGCCATAGCAAAGAACTCCCTGTTCCGCCAGAGGTGCAATAATTTCTTCATTGACATGGTCACCACCATGTGCTTCAAGGACAACGAGCCCCCTGAGCCAGAGGTGATCCAGAGGCTGCTGAACCTGCTGTTTGTTCACAGAACCCTCGTGAAAGACCCAAGTGAGCTCCCTTCATCCTGACACTGTCTTATGGAGCTGGATCTGTCACCACCTTCTCTCACCTGCCAAACCTGTCCTTCCCTTGTCCCCACAGATCACCCTGCTGTCTATACAAAATTCCTGTCCCCGTTTAATGATGAGGTGGATGAGACTCCCATCATCCGCTCTGTGATGCTGAAGCTGCTCCTGAAGTACAGGTGAGCACATTCAGCTGAGGGAGGTTAGGCCAGGGCCAGGTTCAGCTCTGTTCCTCATCAAACCCATCCCATTGTTCTCCTCACCTCCCTGAGTTTCATTGAATCTCACATTCACCACAAAGTCTCACAATCTTTGCATTAGTCATGCAGCTTAGCTGGCTTGCATGGAGCTTGTGGTGCAGTGTGAGCAGCCTGTGCAAGGTTTACCTGGCTGTCCCTCACTAACCCTGTGCTGAGGGTGGATTCCTGGTTCTGCAAGGTGGCTGAGTAGTTGCTCTGATCTAGGTCAGCAAAGCAAAACTCCTCGTTCACGGAGATTTAATCAGGATTTAAACTGATCTTGTGTCTGCTCCACAGACCTCCCCATTTCCACAGCCCTCCCAGCCTTCCTTTGCAGGCAGGGCTCAAAAGCCCCTTCTCAGGTGTGACCTTCTCCTGAACCAGATGCCTTCTGCCCTGCAAGTGCTCACTGAGCACTGCTGATGATCAAAGCCCGGCTCGTTGCCAAATGTCACCTGCAGAAAATGGCACAAGGGCTTCTCCATCTTACAGCTGGATCCAGAGTGACCCCACCTGTCACACAGCCAGCTCTGTGCTGTGATTTAGAGCAGGGGCAGTCCTGTCAGCATGGCAGCTGTGTCAGGGGTCTCTCTCTCTCCTGTAGCTTCAATGAAGTCAAAGATGATGTGCAGCGTTACCTGTCCCAGGTGGAGCACAACGAGCTCCTAGAGAAAAATGACAAAAAAGAGCTCTACTTGCTTTTTGTCAACTGCTTGGAGGTAAGAGCTGGGCCATGGAACTGTTGAAGTTTCATGAGTAAAAAAAGTCAAGAACAGAAATTCTTCTGCAGTTCTAGGTGTGTTTCTTGTGTATGTAACTATTTTTCCAACTAGAAAGCCCAGACGGAGCTTTCAAATCACCTGGTCAGAACTTGCTGTCAGGAATGAGCCTTGCTTTTCAAGGCAAGGCTTGTGTGTCTTTGCAGTGTTACATAAATTCTTTCCCTTGGACAAGTGTCTGGGTGTCAAACCTCAAACTCCAGCACAGGAGTGCAGCAAGCAGGGCCTTTCTCATGGCAGCAGCCCACTGCTGAACTGCCTTCTTGTCTCCAGACCCTTAAATTACTGTGCAGAACTTAAATTATTATGCCTTTTGGATTGTTCCTTTTCCTCCCCTTGCATAACTTCTAGGGCTTTGGACAACTTAAAACAAATATGACAGCAGGGGAGAGGTTTTATCACTACAGGTTTTTTTTAAGTGACTTTGTAGTTAAAATCACCATTTGTGTTTTTCTAAGGGACAGACAGGTAGAGCTTGGCATCTTAGAACATGGAATGTGTGTTATTCACAGCCTGCTCATGGCTCTTGCTCAGCTCCAAACTTGGGGAGTGTGGGACAGCTGGGGCACATCCTAAAAATGGTGTTTGGCAGAGGTTTAGGATGAGGGGGCAATGGCAGTGGGGTGGAGGGTGCAGGGATGGGCTGGAGGCTCAGGGATGGTTTGCTGTGCTTGTGGCAGGGTGGGCTGGAGGCTCAGGGGTGGTTTGCTGTGCTCATGGCAGGATGGGCTGGAGGCTCAGGGATGGTTTGCTGTGCTTGTGGCAGGGTGGGCTGGAGGCTCAGGGGTGGGCTGGAGGCTCAGGGATGGTTNCTGGGTGCCCTGGGGACACAGGGGTGGCTGGGTGAGGTGGCTCTGCCTCTCACCAGTGTTCTGGCCTCTCTCTAGGATTCCATGTGTGAGAAGTCAGAGGACAGCCTGGGATATGGGCATGGAAACAGTGTGCCTGAGGACAGAGCCTTTCCAGAGAGCTACCTGCCAGCCAGCAGCAGAGGGGCTCCCCAGGAAGCCTCAGTGGAATACCTGCAGGCCGTGGCCGAGGTGCGCCTGCTCCTGAGCAGGGCTGCAGAGCTCATCTTCCACGTGCAGCAGCACACCAGTGAGTCTGATTGCTCTGCTGGAAATGCTGGGTGCAGGGCAGGTGGGCTGGACACAGTTCCCTAGGACCTGTTTTGGTGCATGGCCAAGAAGGAGAGCAGCAATTCCCTTTTTCCTTGGGGGTGTCAGTCAGTGTCTGTCCCCTGTACCAGGTGTTAGAAGTGCTCTGTAACTGGCAGCAAGGCTGTGCTGGTGACCCCAGTGTAGTTACATGGCAGTTACACCTGTGGAAGCAGATTTATTTTATCCTCCTGATGCTAACAATGAGATTTATTTAGAGCCCACTAAATTGAACTTTAAAGCATAAATGCTGCTTCAGACTCAGGACTGCTGTAAGGGTTATTGTTTTATATGAATGAGAGCTCTGCACAGCTAGAAGGGATTAAGAGTTTATATTGACGAGTTTATACCTTCCCTGTCAAAGAAATGAATCATTGTCTGAAATCTGGCTGAGGAAATGCTCCAGACAACACCCGAGGAAGGGAGGGCTCTGAAGTTCTTCTGTGTAATAACACAGTACTAATAAAGGGACTTGGTGCTACAGCTGGGGCAGACAGAAAAGTTTTACAAGGTGGGATGTGCTTTTGCCTCTTTGTTTTAACCTCTTTTTTGCCCTCCAGAGCCAGAGCAGATGAAGGACGAGCAGCGTTACCTGAAGAGTGTGGAGAAGTTCTGCAGCCTCGCCAGGAACGACTGGCACCGTGTGTACCTGGTCAGGAGGATTGCCAGCCAGCACGGGATTGAATTTGCTCAGAAGTTGGTCACAGAGCCACGCTTCAGCTGGGTGTTCCCAGCAGAAATTCTGCAACAGGTAGACAAGAGGCATCTCCTGGTGATGGTTCTGGTCCCCTCTTTGCCTTCACTGTGTGCTGCTTTGGGGTGTTCCTAGTGTTGTGTGCTCTTGGGGTCGGGCCAGAGTGGCAGTGGCTGGGAGCTGGCTTGTCCTGGCTCTCGGGTGAATGGAGTCTCTCCTGGCAGCACCATGTCTGCTGCTGCTGCTCTGGGGAGCCTGAAATGCCCCAGTGCTCGGGAGGAAGAGGAATTCTGCCTCCTCCAGCTGGGTGGTTGTCCCCAGAGCTCTGCACAGCTGTTCCCTTGGCAGGTCCAGCACAGCCAGTCCAACCACATCGACCGGTACCTGGTGTGTGGGGAGCGGTACCGGGCCCTGCGCGACGCCGTGGGACGAGCCATGATGGAGGGCACGGCCCAGGGGCTGCTCGAGGCCCAGGAGGTACAGCCCAGTCCTCCCCCAGACCCCTGCTGGGCCCTGTCCTCTCCCCCAGACCCCTGCTGGGTTTGCATGGCCCCAGCTCTGCTGTGTCCCTGTGGGCAGTGTCTGTTCCCAGCACCTGGGGGCCTCTGCTGGGAGGTCACTGGGGCTTGTGCTCAAGCACGTTTGCTTTACTTTCCCACCTGCACATCCCATCACTGTAGCTGGGGCAGCTCTGGCCTGTCCCCTGCCACATCCTTGGTTCTTCCCCAGGCCTCCAGCAGCCCCCCAGCTGTGGAATCTGCCCACCTTCTCCTGGCCATCTTCCGAGAGGTCACTGCCCTGTACGGGGATCCAAGCCTTCATCCCAAGCAGCAGGTAGGACGCTCCCCTTTGGCAGCTTGTGGCAAACCTGCTTTGTGGGTAAGGGTGAAGGGCATCTAAATCAGTGGTGGAGGAGCTTTGGTTCCTGTGCCCCAGCCAGGGTGATGGCCCAAGCTGAGCAGGATGGGGAGGCTTTGGGAGCAGGGTAACCCATCGTGGGAAGCAGCTGCCAGTGTTCTTTGTTTGGATGGGGCAGTATCCTGATGGCTTTAGCTCTTTCCAATCTGTGCTTTCAGCAAACACAGGTGATGACTGAGTTCATCCAGAGCTGCCAAGTGCTGAATTCCCCCGAGCTGCAGGACCTTGCAGTTGCCCTGGTGAGGAACACCCTGCCTGGGCTGGCCGTGGAGCCGCGGGGCCGCAGCCAGCAGGGAGCCCTGGTGGAGATGGCTGTGCACGTGGCTGCTGTGCTGCTCTGTGGGCACAGCCCTGTCCTGCAGCCCCTCAGGAACCTGGCCTTCCAGCCAAACAGCATGCAGGTGAGGGCACGGAGCTCATGTGCACTTCAGCACCTCCCTGGTTCTTCCCTGTGTCTGCTGGATCCTCTTTCTCAACAGCAATGCTCCAGCTCACTGGTTGAGCTGTGAAACACTGAGGGGGATAATTTCAGTGCTGTTGAGGGTTAATTAGCACAACACCAAGCTCTGGCCTGGTATCTTTTCAAGGCACCTCTCCATCCTGAGCAGTATGAAGCAAATACCTTTGCTGATATTCGGGTGAGCGAGGCTGAGAGCAGCTGGCAGCTCCCACTGTGCTGACCTGCCTGCTCAGAGAGCTCTGGCTCCTCAGGCAGGGGGAGAGAGCTGCTGCTCTGCTGCTCCTGGCTGCCCAAGGTGTAAGGGAACATGCTGGCATGCACCAGGGTGCATCAGCAATGCACTGCAGGATGTCTGGAGAGTGCACATGCAAATCTTAACAATACTGACAGTTCTAAGAGTGGATTTTCAAAGGTGAATTTCAGAATCTGCATCTGTGTCACCTGCCTGACCTCTGCTCTCAGATGTCTCTTGTTCCCTAGTGTGAACAGAGACCCAGTGAGTGCCTGCTACAGGACAGAGCTGATTCACACATCCTTCTGTGACAGTTTTCCCCTTTCCCTCCTCAGCACTCCTTTCTGCCCACGATGCCCGAGGACATGATGGCTCAGGCGAGGACCTGGAAGGACATGCATGGTCTGCACTGGTATGGTGAGTGCTGCTGGCTGGCTGGGGAAGGAATTCCTTGGGTTTGGAGAGTGAAACTGTTCCAAAACACATTCCTCAGCACGAGTTATCCGTGGTAAATCCAGATTTGTAGACAGTTTGTGTGGGTGATGCACCAAAGGACATCCAGTGCTGTTTAGTCTTCAGCCTACAGCTGTTCACAGAGCATGAGGGGGCACAAAGGCAGCACAAACAGGGTGTGAAAGGAGAGCTCTGCCACCTTCCTGGCCAGCTTTGTCTCTGCTTCCCACAGCTGGACCTTCCTGCAGCAGGGAATGGGGGGTGAGAGCATTCCTGCCCTCAGCAGCAGAATCTGTCAGGCTTTGATTCCTTGTTTCTCAAGGAGAAGCAGCACTGAAAAATTCCTGGGCTTCCTGCGTGGGCCTGTCAGTCCTTTGGGCTTTGGGATAGTGAGCACTTTTGATTAGATCTTCAGCATATTTCGTGCTCCAGGATGATGGTCCCAGTGAAAGGGAATAACAGGGGCTGTATTAATCTGTCTTAGAATACTGTCCTGTTTGTTTCTCTTCTGACAGAATGTCCCAATGGCCACTTCTGCACTGTGGGAGAGGTAAGAATTTGGAACTGGTGGGTATTTTAGCAGGCAAAGCTTTCAGCAATAAACTGTTTTATTTTGTTTACTGGTTTAAATGTTCTGATGCACAGAGTTCCACTTCTGAACTCAATATTATTGATAATTTTGTCATTGTAATGTAAAATTTGGAATACCACTAGCATTTATACCATAGATTGGGAAACATCAGGCAGAGGCCCAGTTTGTAGCAGGGTTTGAATTAACCACTTAGAGGTTGGATTTTTGTTTCATTCCCTTTCTCTGAGGAGGAAGCTGTTGCTCTGGAATTCAGTGTTCTCCTGTTGCTTTTCCCAGTGTGGGCTCCCCATGGAAACGAGCCGCTGTCCCGACTGCCACGTCCCCATTGGAGGCACCAACCACAAACCCCTGCAGGGCTTCCATCAGTCCAGGTGGGCTTTGCTGCAATGCCTTTGCAGGGATAAATGATGTAGAACTTGCCTGTGGTGCCCTCAAAGGCCAGAGGTACCAAGCACTTCATGCTGCTCTCTGGAAGGTGTAAGGAGGGGATGTGCAAGCAAGAGTAATCAGGCAGCAAAACCAAAGAAATTTGCTTTTCTGTGCACAAAACTGACTGGAAGCCTTCTCTCCCCTGTGGCACATTGAATTGGCAGCTTTTATGGCATTCAAAGACATGATAGGTCAAAAAGGCATCAGAGATGTCTTGTGTGGTTTCTGCCAAGGTAAAAAAACAACCATATATGCTCTTTCCTACAGGATCCGTGAGGACAGGACTCAGACTGGCCACATCCTTGGAGATGTTGAGCACAGAAGGACACTGGGAATGTCTGACAGGGGCGTGTCCCCCGTGGTCTTTGTGCTGCTCCGTTTGCTCACCCACCTGTCCATGCTGCTGGGAGCCTCCAGAGACCCTCAGGTATCTTCCAGAAATGCTTCCACGTGGTCACACAGAATGTAGGGGAACCTTTGCATGCTGCTGGTCCTTTTTATCATACTGCCAAATGAGCAGGGCAGTCTGTCAGGATGCAAGACCCAAATTCCCTCCCTCCTTGCCCAGGAGGGATTTTGGTTAATTCCTGCACTTCCATGCAGGCACATCCACCCAGCCCTGCCTTGATGGGCACAGGTGGCAGGAATCCCACAGGTGGGGGTGCCTGGCAGGACAGAGCTCTGTGTGCTTTGTGCTTCCCTGGACGTTTTTGGCTGTGCTCAGCTCTTGCCTTTGTTGTCTTTAGTCCCTGGGAATGATGATCAAGCCAACAGTGGACAACGTGGTGAGCTTCCTGCAGCAGCACATTCAGGAGGACTTGGCACAGCTGACCAGGATTTTGGGGAAGAGTGTGGATGACACTATCAACATCCTGCACCTGGTGCTCAGCAGCCTCCTGCAGGCCCCCCAGCAGCAGCCAGGCCAGTGTAAGAAAAGCCACCTGCCCTGTCACACCTGGGGCTGTGGTTGAAGGGCTGTGGCCATGCAGCCACCTTGCTGATAAACCCCTTCCAACAGCAGCAGCTGAGCTGAAGAGGAAAATAGAGAGTTTGAAGCTTGTTTCTTACTGTAGGGAGGGAAGAATTTTTGGCTGTTTGCTTCTTTCAGTCGAGTACCTGGGGTTTGCAAAGTTTGGTACAGTCAATAACTCTGAAAATGAATTATTGACAAAACAACCTCATGACAGATGGGCAGAGCTTGCAGCTCCTGAGCAGGGCTGCTCTCCCAGCACTCAGCTCGTGCTGTGTGCAATCCCTGCTCTGTGCTGCCTCTCAGTGACTCCCAGAAGCTCTTTGGGAGAAGAGGGATGGCACAGTGGGGTTCATGGTGGGGTCTGGAGTCACTGTGGCA